>JAODAL010017597.1:0-77266 GCA_025379985.1 Phyllomedusa bahiana
CCCAAAACCCAAACCCTGTAATCTATGATCATGAGCTTTCAGTCACCTAGATGGCAATGACTGCCATGTTACTAATACTAGCAATAACAGAAATGTGGGAATTGTACACTATACTGCAATTCATTAGTATTGTGGAGTTGAATACAAGCCATCACACCCCCAGGGGGACCCTAGGGGACAAAAGTTAATTAAAAATTAATGAAAGTTGTAAAAATATAAAATTTTCTTTTAAAACACTTCCAATTTATTATACTTCACACTGACAATACACACACTGATTGGCGCCGATCTCTTCAGCTGTATGCGCCTCCTCTGGGAGTGCATACAGCTGACACATGAATCAGCTGTTGGCATCCGGTTGCTGCCATGGCCCATGTGCCGGTAGCAATTTCTTCAGCTGTATGATCTCCTCTGGAAAGGCATACAGTAAAGGATACCTTTGCGACAAGAGCGAGCGATCCCGCTTGCAGAACGCTGTAACCCAAGCAGACTACGGAAGGTCGCAAGCAGACGCAAGTACAGGGGCCTGATGATATTACACCCCCTGTGCCGGGAAAAAGATGGAGCAGCGGGGGAGAGTGATGAGTATATACATACATACATACAAAGTCAAAAATTATGTTTTTTCCCATTAAGTATTTTTTATTGATTTCCTGATACTTCATATGATACATTGAATGGTACCCTTAAAAATAACAAGCCCTTATACATTTACACCAATGGAAAAAATAAACTTAGGACTCTTGGGGATAAGCGGGGATAAAAAACAATGAAAAATGTCATCAACAAAGATCACTGTGTGTGTTTCAAGTGATTAAGGTATATGTAAATATGTTGAATGAGCTTACCAGATCTGAAGCTTTAATGGAGTGTCGTCAATGAAGACTGTCTTTGTCTTAAAATCAATGCCTAAAAATAAAAGAAACAAGTATAGAATTCTTTGCAACTATATAATATTCTGTCCACAAAGTGAAACATGTGACACCATTAATGCTTCCACTGTACCTTCATTATTGCACTCAAATTCTATACGGATTCCAATACATATAAGGATGTGCATCACTGGATGCAATACATATAATGTGTACATTCTTCTGAATAACCCTAACTATTCACTAGAAATTTAGAAACTGTTCCTCCTGATTAGTGTTTGGCTTTGGGTTGGCCTGGACCAAAATGACCTGAATTTTAATGGATTTTTACAGTATACCGGCAACCAATCAGTGTCCTGCCATTAACACTGCCAAAACAAAGTTTACTAGTCATTTTAGATGTGGGCAGGAGTCCTATAGGATGCCTAGTTATTCAATAAGACTCCTGCACACTTCTAAGACAAACAATACAATTCGTTTTGCCAATCTGACTGGCATGCAGATGATTGGTTATTGGGTGTGATGACGAATTAGGTCAATCTGGTTCGGGCCAACCTGAGTCCAAAATGCAACACTACACCTGATTTTTTATGGGATGGAAGCTATTAAGGACAGGAGCTCTCATGTCTGTGTAAGCTGTGGCTCCTGAGAACCAAGCAGCAGAGCCCTGGTCTATGCCATTTTAGGGAATGTTCTTGCACTTAAAATGTCCTATGATTTGGAATTCAAAGGTTAGGGGGTATGTAGTGAGGCAAGCAAACATTCAAACTTATGTCTGATTTGTAATAATTTGAACCAGGTTCAATGGCAATTTTACATCCCCAATTATTGAACTTTATTAAAAGTTCTGGCAACTGGAAAACCATTGGCAGATGAAACAATGTTGGCGAAGGCCTGGCCTTAAAAAGTTCTCACAACAGACTTTTATGTGGGATAACAATATTACCCGTTGGGAGAGAGTATGGAGGCTACCATACATACAGTATTTGACAGCTGGCCAGTCATACTGAAATGAATGGATTTAGCCAGCTATTCTATACATAATGTGTATGGGGATCTAAAGAGAACTGGACAATATAAATAGGGTTTATAGCACAAAGTGGCTTTTATTTTTGGACTAAATGCTTTACATAAATGTTTAGCACTTCTTTAGTAAATTAGCAAGCTAAAAAGAAGACGTAAATCCCACCTTGGCCACACAAAATCCCGAAACATCACATGATTAATAAGCCCCTTTATCTACAAGAGCGTAATAAACACATTTTAAGCCAAAAAAAAAGATTATTCTCTTTTTGGCCCATCTCCCCGGGACTTTTAAGGTATTAGAGGGAATCAGAAAATCGCCTCCTGAAAAGTAAACCCGTGTAAATGTTGAATGTCTTGTAAGTACTATCAAGCCCTTTTAAGTACTTTGCTTTTTGTTTGTCCTTTTTCTTTGGCTTCCCTTAGGTATTTCCTGGCTTATGGCTGGCTACTTTGGCGCATTATTGCATCAAAGTATGTCCCGAAAATATGATTAAATCATTGCACAGGTCAGTACTGTGTAAAATCCTTGTCATTGTTCAAGAGGGTGATTTTACCCCCCCATAATTTTCTCGTAAGCCCAAAAAGAAGTACATTTCACTTTTTTTTTACGGGCATACATTACATGCCAGAAAAGAAGTGCATAGAGGCGAAGCTGCCCCAGATAAATACCCTTGCATGTGGGTACTTTCATTAGTGCTAATGAAGGTGTACTGCGGCACTTACCTGTCGGCCGCAAAACCTTGGTGAACATAGCCTTACGTTATGGGGCACGTTTGGGATTTTGCAGGCCATTAGGGGTTCAGATAACAGTAATTTTATGATCATATTTCTCGTGTGAACATACCATATTGTTTTTCCATTTGGGACTCCGTTCTAAAACCCAAATTACTTATTTCTTTTCTTAATTAAAATTTTTTTATACATTTACATATTTTCTGTTTTTATTTCACTGTTTAACAGAAGCCATCATTCCCCATCCCCCCTGGAGTTTACAACTAAATTTTCACTTAACATTATATGTTTTTAAATTGTAGGAGGAATCCAGAGCACCTTGTTGAAACCCATACAAACACATATAGAACATAAAAACTCCATGCAGATATCATTGGTGGGATTTGAACCCAGGCCCCCAGGTAACAATGCTAACCACCGACACATAAAATTTAACACTACATAAAATATATATATGAATAATGCTTTTAACTAAATTGATGTTCACAAGGGATATTGGCATGTACGTAACCCCACAAATATGTTGGGTGTTTTAGAAGTATGCGCTGTGTCGGCTCCTATAGATATTCACTTTCACTTTTCCCCACCCCATAACTGGGATGAAGTGAGATGTCCCCCTTTTTTTCTCCCGTGGTAATACGCATCAGGGAAAACCCCAGGAAAACATAACTCTCAAAGAAGCCATGAATTTCCATTTTTGGGTCCTTTCTTTTGGGGGTATTGCAGCGCAAAATGCCCGAAATGCTTAAACCCCATAAAAACCCCTGTGAACATACCCTAAGGCCCTCGTTCACACGGCTTATTTCAGAACAAATTTACAACGGGTTTCCCATTTTAAAACTCGAAATCAGTTGAAAATAGTTGCAAAAAAAAGTGTCACTAAGTGTGGCACGTATTTTTTAAATGAATTTTCCCCACGGGGCACCATCTCCAACATTGAAGGGGGGTGAATCCGTCCGTAAATAAATTTTAATGTCAATTGTTTTTTTTTTTTTTCCTCCGGATTGCCGTTTCCCGAATCCGCGGGGGCAACCGGAACGAATTTTGCGTCGGGAACGACGAGCCTATTTTTCCCCATTGAAATCAATAGAAAATAGGGTGATTATTTCCACGGATTTGCCGACGGATTTACATCTCAATCCGTCGGCAAATCCTCCGAAATAAGCCCCTGTAACCGAGGCCTTACTCCTTGGTGTCAGTTTTTTCACCACTTTTGGAAATTTCTATAAAATAAGCGGGGAACAAATAGAGGGTTGTGATCTACCCGATAGCTTTAAAACAAAGGCTGATACTCCAAATGTTTGCACCCAGCAGCCTTCTTTGTCATCCCAGATTTGGTTTCAGTTTTTTCCCTTTCAAAGTAAATGTTTATTGGGAACCACCCTTGTACACTGAGTACAAAAAAGGGGAAGAGGATCAGCAAAGTCTGTATGAAGAAGGGCTGAGATCTCCAGAGCACTTGGAAAAGGTCAAAACAAAAACTTTTTTGCCAGTGATACAAGGTATAGCTACCTCTAGTACATTAAAAGGGTTGTCTCACCACGTTGTTCCAGAGCTAAAGGCAGGTTCATGCATGCTGTCTCTACCTGGTTAGGCTTTGGGCCCACTTCTTGGGATGGATTAGCAACAGCTTGGCATTCATAACTTTTCTAAAACCTGACATGGGGCGGGGAAAGTTACATAAGTCAGCAAGCTCAGAGCTCAAAAAAAAAAGGAACCCAATTACCCTTTTTTTTGAGAAAACACACGTTTTTCAAGCTAAAAAAAAGTTTTGACCTTTTCCTCATCCCCGCTAATCCCAAAGAGACAGAGCAGAGAAAAAACGGGAGGGGAAAGGACATTTAAACCCAGAAAACCCCGTTGTCAGGGAAAACTCCTGCTTAAACCTTTGGGAAATTTTTACTGTTTTTGCCCTCAGGGCAAGAAAGGTGGACCCCCTGTCCCCCTCTGGGGGCCATCTTTTTCCTGTTTTTCCCGTTTCAGCCTATAAAACTCCTCCCAAACCTACCCCCTTTCTTGAATAAATTGTGCTTTGCTTTCCGCTTGGGAGCCCTAGGGCCCAACCTTGCTTTCCTGTAGTTTCCCCCAAACCCTTTTCGGTTTTTCCCCCCGCCAAAACCCCTGGATACCTAAAGATCACTACTGACTTCTTTCCCGACCTCGCCCGGATCCCCGTCTCCCTCTCTACTGTCCCCCCTGTTCCAGTCTGCAAATTTTTTTGCGCTGGTTTAAAGCCGAGCCACGCTTGACGGGTGGGGATGGATCCGCCGGACCCCCGCAAGGGGGGGGAAAGTTAAGCCACGCCCCGGGGAAAGGAATCTAAGAGGGCCCCCGGGTTTTACCAGACCCCCCCCGCAAACGGGGTGGGCTTGCTGCGGGGTGACCCTTTCCCAGGGCTCCCCCCCCGACCGGGACTTGCTTTTCGATTTCGGCCGAGGGTGCAAACGAGGGGACAGAAAACGTGGGCCAAAATCCCTAGTCCCTGGGGGGCAGAAGGGCAGGGCCCGGGGGGGAATGGGTTCGTGGTCATGGAAAGGTCAGGAAGGTCCGGGCCAAGGGCGGGAAAATTTTGGAGTCGGAAACGTAGCAAGGGGTCTGGTTAAAAAAAAAAACGGTGAGGCGAGAATATACTTAGGAACGCTTTCTCTAAGGGCCCGGGGAACATAATCCAAACCGGGAAGTGACGTGGAAAGCAAAACCTAAAAAAAGAAAAAACCCCCCCGGGGAATTACCCAATTCCCCGGGGCACTGTCCTTTAAATTCAAAATGGAGAGCCGCGCGGGTAGGGGGCCCCGGGGATGCGCATTTGCCCGGGTGGGGAAAAGGGGCCGGGTGGGGAGCGAGGCCAGGTGAGTTGGGTTTGGGCAGGTGCGACCCCCCGGCCCCGGGGGTTTCGGCCCGCAGCGGCCACCCTTCCCCGCCGGGGGCCTGTCATGGGGGAAAGTTGGGGGCGGGGGCCCCCCCGGGCCCCTGGGGCCCGGGCCGGGGGCGCAAAAACCCCTTACAATACCCCCCCCTTTTTAAAACCCTCCCCACCTTTTTTTGGTGGGGCAGAAATTAGGGAAAGGGCCCGATTTAGGATGTTTTGAATTTCCGGGTCCCAAGGGTCTCCCTCGGGGGCCCAAGCCCCTCCAAACCCCCGGAAGGGGAAAAAACGTCCCCCCTAACCCCTCTAAAATAGCCAAAAAAGTCCTTTTTCCCTCGAAGAAAGGGCAGCGGAAACCCCAAATTGGGAAGGGGTTTACATTCTTCCAGAGAAACCCGGGTTTAGAACCAAAAGGCTTAAGGGGGGATAAAAGGGAAAAGCGGGTTTGTGGGGTCCGGAGAATTTGGGGGGGAAAAAAAGCTTGTATTTCACAGGTTTTAACTGCCGAAAGGGGCCCCGGGGAAAATTTCCCAGGAACGAGGGGCCCACTTTAAGATAGGAACCCCTTTAGGGGCACATACCTTAGGAGAGCCAAACTTGGGCCCCAGGGGGAAAAAACCGGGGGGCCCGGGCTTCTCCTTTTGGTCTGCCTGGGAAATTCCCCCCGGGGCGAGGCCCGAAGGGAGAGAACCCTGCCCCGTCTCCTGCCAATAGCCTTGAAATCCCCCAACTTGGTCGTTTAGCAGCCCAACCCCAACCGAGTCAGGGGGCAGGGGGAAAGGGGGTTTTTTTGGGGGGCGGGCCCTAGACTACCAAAAAAACGGGGGGGGCCCCGGCAGCAACCCAGTCCCAAAGGTTATAAGCAAATTCAGCACACGGGAAACATCTCGGGTCCCCGTTGTCCTGACATCCGGATACAAAGTGCCCAGTAAATTTTCCCCAGAAATCTGGTTCACTCTCTTCCCACCCCTGCCCATTAAATGAGGGTGGGTATACCGATGAAAAGTCCAACTTTGGGCCTTTCAACGGGGGCCCCGCACGGGAAAAAATTTGGGGTACAAACTGAAAACCCACGGGGCGGGGACAATGGGGTGGAAGGGGAGCCCCTGAAAACCGGAAGATAAAAGCCCCTAAAAAAATATTAGCCCCAAATTTTGGGGGAACGGCAGGCCAGGGAGGGGCACCCAAAAATGGCCCTCTTTGAAACCCGGGCCGGGGAAAAACCCCCCCAATGACCGAAAATTCCCCCCGAGGGAAAATGGGTAGGGTCCGTGACGAATCCCTACTAAAGGGGGGAACCAAGAGATCTCTGGCAAACGGCAAGGAAGCCAAAAGAACCCCCGCGGGGCCCGTGGGTGGGACCTTTTTCCAAGCACAAGTGACAAAAAGGCGAGGGTTTAAGTCCCTTGACATCTTTGGCCCCGAGTCGGCCCCCCAGTAGTGGCGCGGGGAGTTTAAATGTTAAAAACTTTTCCAGCTCTGGTTTGGCCCTCCAGGGGAAGGGGCTATGCCCCCCCCTCCCGAATCCTCTTCCTGATTTCCAACGGACGGAAATTTTTTGGCCCCCTAGAAAGTTTTTGGAGATCTTTCGGGGGAACACGTTGGGAAAATAACCGTTCGGGGAAAAAGATTTTGTTTTGGGACGGGTTTTTTCCCCCCGAAAACCCCGTCCGAGGGACGAGAAAAAGGGTCATCAGCCTTACGTTTTTTTCAGGGAAGCCGGAAAAGTTTTACCAAAGTAAAAAGTAAAAATAAAAAAACCACCGGGGTTTGGGGGAGGGTTTTAGACTTGGGGGGGGCCCCCTGAAAAAAACAACAAATTTTTTTTGGGCCGTAAAGATTCGATTTGGGTGACGACCCCCTCAAACAATGTCGCCACTCCTCCGGGCCCCAAACCCGAGGCCCCAAAAGGGGGCGCCGTTCCCCCGTTGGCATAGGTTCCGCCTGCCGGGGAAAAAAAAGGGCTTTGAGAAGAACCCCATTAAGAACTTTCCTTTTTGGGCTTTTCTGGTTGGGGGGGACCGCCCCTGGGGGCCCCCCACGGGAAAGGCATCCACCTCCAAGGAGAACGGGGGCCCCCTCGGGGAAACAGGCCGACCAAGAAACAAAGGGGCAGTGGGGGAAAAGGGCCCCCCCTTTTGATCCCCAAATGCCTTTTTCAACCTCCGGAGGCCCCAACATCTCGGGTTCCGGGGTTCTTCTTTTGTAAGGGACACGATAGGGGGGCCCCCCAAGGGGGAGAAGTGGGGGAATTTTAAATTTTTCGGTTTAAAAATTTTCGAAGCCCCAAAGGGAAACCCCTGTTAAAATTTCCCTAAAAACCGACAAAGGGGCCATGTGGAAATAACCCCCCCCGAGAGTTTTTCCCCCGGGGGCCCTCTTTAGGCCTTCACCGAACTAAAGTACCGGGGAAAATTTTGGGTGGCCGATGGGGAATAAAAAATTTCCCAGGGTTGGCGGAAAAAGGGGACCCGGTTTTCTGGGGCAACTTTGCCAGAACCGGGGGGCCCCTTGAGCCCGTTGGGGGTTTTTGAAAAAACCGGGGGGGAAAATCCGGGTGGTCATCTAGGGACACTAAACACAGGTGTAAAAAGAAACCCAAGACACTTGACAGTTCTTGGGGAAAACCGCTGGGGGCGTTACAGGGGCCCAAATGGCATCACGAGATTCCAAAAAAAGTCCATCCGGTATTCAAACCCCCCCTTCCCCCCCCTCCCCCGGGGGGGCCCCCCCTCCCGAAATTTTGATGAGGTTTTTAGGGGTCCTCGGGAGGATCCAATTTGGAAAACACCCTTTTCCCCCCTTAAAAAAGGGCAAAAAGCTCTGAATCCTTTTGGAAAGAGGGTAGCGGTTTTTTTCATTTAAACTTTTTTTAGACCCCGATTTCCCATTTCACCCCGGGCAGGGAAACCCTCCTTCTTCTGCACGAAGAAAAACCCCGCGCCCCTCCCCGGGTGGGGAAGGACTTACAATGTAATCCTTTTTTTGCAGGTTCCCCCCGAATGTAGGCCGACATGGGCCCGAGCCCCCGGCCGGGCAATTAGGGTTTTGACCCTCCCCCCCCGGGGTGGGCTGGGTTTCCCGGGAGGGGGCAAATAGGACAAATCGTAAGGCCCCAAAGTGGTTTGGGAGCGAAACGGGCTCTTTTCCCCGGAGAAAACGTCCCCAAATTTCCGGGTACTCGGGCCGGGCAGGGGGCCCGGCCCAACCGGGTTGACCCAACGGGGGCGGGGAAAATGAAAACACCCGGGCGTGCTACCTCCAAGCAACGGGTTTTTTTGGGATTCCGGGCCCCCAAAAACAGGGCTTTCCCCCCCGTCTTCCCCTCGAGCGTAGGGGCATGGCGTTGGGAAACCAGGGGGAAACCCCAAAGAGGATCGGGCCCAGGGAAACACGGGAACAAGAAAAAGTGGAACCCGAACTTCCCCCTTATGGGAGCGGGCCCCACACCCATGTCACCGGGGGAGGGTTATGTACTGGATGGGGACCCCTGAGGAGCTCCCCACTTTACCGAAGAAATAAGCAGCGGCTTTTTCCAGCCGGACTAAAAAGTATGGGGGTACCCCGGGGTTTCCAATGAGGGGGAGAAGGGCCCGAAACCCCGGGAAACCAAAAAGCGAAACCCGGGAAAGAAAGGAAACCCGCCCCAGAAGTCACCTCCACTGGGATCATCAAACGTGGGGAGGAGGAAACTGACCCTATTAAAACCCCCTCTCCCCACGGGTCCCATGTGAGCGTTTCCCGGGCGCTGGGGACATAGCGGGCACTTCTGGGAGAAACGGGTCCCGGGGTAGCGCAGTAGAGACAAAAAAACTTTTTTGGTTCGGGGACGGTTTTTAGGGTCCTGCCCGATAAATGGGGCCCGGTCCCCCTTTCATGGGTTCCCCACCTCAGAGCTTGAGGGGGGACAAATTTGGGGGATGCTGAAAAACCCGGGGCCAAGGGGAAAACCGCCCGACGGGGGCGTGGCGGGGTCTCTTTTCCCCTGACGCAGCTCTTCCTGCCTCTCAGCGAACCTTTCACGATTTGGAGGTTTCTAGGGTTTAATTAATTTGCTCGTGAGGACCCGGGGGCCTTGCTGCCAAAGGGGGTCCTTTTCCCACTGGACAGGGGCCCCTTTTTTTAAAAGGGGGGCAGAGGGGGGCATCATTCCCCCCTTTAGCTTCCCAAAGCCCAGGGTAAAGGAACTGGACCCCATATTCCTTTCCCCCAGGGGGAATCCCTTTTACAAGGCTCAAGAGGGCGGTCTCAGCCAAAGGGAAACACGGCCCCCGGGGCCCCCCGAAGACCCGGGGCGGAAAATTCCTTTGGGGGAAAGGGCTGAAAATTTCCCCAGTCACGGGTCGTTCCTGTCCCAAGGGGGAGTTGCCCAAGCCAGGGCCCCTTTCCCGGGGTAGTAGGGTCACACAAGGGCCAACCTTAGGGCCTCTCCGAGGAAACTGATCCCCCCATCGATTCTAGGGGCAAAGAGCACTGGGTAATGAAAACCCCCGCAGAGCCCTTGGGGGTCCCCGGGAAAAACTGAGGGTTTAAAGGGGGGCCGAAAACTTGGGCCCCCAAAGGTACCAATGGGAAAGGGTGACCCTAGACGGAGTCCCCCGACTGGGCCCGAAAGGGGGCTGGGGGCTGGGAAAAGCAGAAGCTACGGGATCCCTGGCGGGGGAGCTGGCCCAACGCTGTGCCCGTTGTGCGATTTGCTTTCCTCCTGGGCACCCTCACCGGGAATTCCGCGATTTCTTGGGAGGGGGCACCTTGGCAGGATTTTCCTGGCTGGGTCTAACTGTGACCGGGGGGGGGTAGTGGTCCCGCCGGGACACCGCAATGATGAAAATTAACCACGCCCGGGAAAGAAAAACTAAGTGGGGGCCCCCGGTTTTTTTTAAAACCCGGAGCCCGCCGCAAAGCGGGAAAGGACTTTCGCGGCATGAGGCTACCCAATTTTGTCCCCCCCGGGCGTGACTTTCTTGCGAAGGCGGGGCCAAAAAGCCGGGTACAGAATCGGGAGTCCCATACCCCTCCCCCCCGGAAAGCTACAACAAAAGACCTTCCACCAAAGGGAAGGGACCCCTGGAAGAACCAAATGTAAATTTCCCACCCCTTTTTGGGTGAACTGCCCTTTAAAAAGGAATGTTAGATGAGTATTTCCACCCTATGCGATGAACATCACAGCAAAAGGGAAAAAACTGCTAGAACCCAAAAAAAACACCAAAAAATGTGTGTCCCGTCAATTTTTTTAACATGACCCTGAAAATTTGCACAGCAAACTCATAGTTTGGGCAAAGTGAAATTCCCTGGGAAAACCCCCTCCCCCACCTGATTTTACAAAATTTTTCATTTTCCCTTTTGGGGAATAAAATTAGATTTTCAGTATGGATTTGGGAAAAACGGGAAAGGGAAAAAAAAAGAACGGGAGTTCGCAAAAAATTTTCTACAATTAGAAAAACATAGTTGTTTTTTTTTTTCCCGAAAAAAATATTACACATTTTAAATTACTTTGGGTAAATTTCATTTTTTACAAACAACTTTAAAAGGGGTGATTTTCAAAAGGGTACCAAAAAACCCCAACCTGCGGAAAGGTGTGGCACTGTTCCTGGCAGAAAGTAGCCAAAATTTTAAATTTAAATTTTTTGCAACCCCCCTTTTAAAGAAAAACAGTGTCCAATGGAAAAGATGTTCCAGTTAAAATTTAGGCTGTTTATTTTGGGTTTCCCAAAAAAGTATGTCATTATTTCCATGCTGACTGATTAGTTCAAAGGGGAAAAGTTGGGTTTTCAAGGGAGTCTGGAATTTTTTTCCCCCAAATTTAAAAAGCAGCCCGACGTTAACTGCTTGAAAAAACCCTTCAAGGGAAGGGACACAAAGGGTGGCCCCCAGTCAATAACAATTAGGCAACCCCCCCCCCTAAATTCGGGTAATTTTGTTTCCGGCCCGGGCCTTCTCATTGACATTCCTAACGTCAGGGCTGAGGTCCCGGTTTAAACAGTGCTCCCGCCCAAAAATTGTGGGGAAAAAAGCCTAACCATCAAATAAAACAGGTATAAACCCCACAAGGGGTCTTTTTAAATTTACAAAAGCCAGGCTATATATATGCCCCTTTCAAAGTATTCGGGGGGGGGGCCCCCTTTACTTTTTAACCCTTGCCACATTTCAGGCCCTTTAAACATAAAGGGTTTAAAAATTGTAATCTTTTTTTTGAAAACAACCCAAAAAGTGGGGGGACAATTGTGAAGTGGAACGAAATTTATTGGATACTTTAAAAATTGTGTAAAAAAAAAAAACCTCAAAAGTGGGGGCGTGCAATATTTTTTTGGGCCCCCCTTTTCTTTCGGGGCAGCAAGTTCCCTGAGGATTCCTGAAAAGATCCAATGTTTTTCCTAAAAAACTGAAATGAAAAAAAATAAACCACCTTGGGGTGTAATCAATTTTCCCCAAAAAATGCACCTGCCCCTGTTTAAAGTCTCAGGGTTCTGTTTAAAAACACGGGGGGGCCCTCAAGGGAAACCAAGGGAACACACCAACCCGGGTTTTTTGATACTGGTTGGAGAAGGGTTTTAAAACCGGATTTTGGGTACAAAAAAATTTTCCCCAAACTTTAAACAAACCCAAAAAGGGACTTGGGGCACGCGATCTATTGAAAAAGGAAGGGGTATTTAGACCAAGCAAATCTACCAAGACCCCTCCGTTCCCCTCTAAAAATTTTTTTCTCAAAAAAGGAAAAGACTAAACAGGGGTGCAGCCAAGAGGCCCATGATAACTCTGGATGAAACTGCAGAGATCTACAGCTGAGGTGGGAGAGTCTGTCCATGGGACAACAATCAGTCGTACACTGCACAAAGCTGGCCTTTATGGAAGAGTGGCAAGAAGAAAGCCATTTCTCAAAGATATCCATAAAAAGCCTTGTTTAAGGTTTGCCACAAGCCACCTGGGAGACACCAAACATGTGATAGAAGGTGATCTGCTCAGATGAAACCAAAATCGAACTTTTTGGCCACAATGCAAAATGATATGTTTGGTGTAAAAGCAACACAGCTCCTCACCCTGAACACACCATCCCCACTGTCAAACATGGTGGTGGCAGCATCATGGTTTAGGCTTTTCTTCAGCAGGGACAGGGAAGATGGTTAAAATTGATGGAAAGATGGATGGAGCCAAATACAGGACCATTCTGGAAGAAAACTGTTGGAGTCTGCAAAAGACCCGAGACTGGAACAGAGATTTATCTTCCAACAAGAAAATTATCCCAAACATAAAGCAAAATCTACAATGGAAGGTTCACAAATAAACATATCCAGGTGTTAGAATGGCCAAGTCACAGTCCAGACCTGAATCCAATCGAGAATCTGTGGAAAGAGCGGTAAACTGCTGTTCACAAAAGCTCTCCATCCAACCTCACTGAGCTCCAGCTGTTTTTCAAGGAAGAATGGGCAAGAATTTCAGTCTCTCGATGTTCAAAACTGATAAGAGACATGCCCCAAGCGACTTGCAGCTGTAATCGCAGCAAAAGGTGGTGCTACAAAGTATTAACTTAAGGGGGCCAAATAATTTTGCACGCCACATGTCATGGGGGCTGGCGCGGGTGCCGTCGACTCCCGCGGCCGCCCCCCTGCCCTCATGGGGTCTGGCGCGGGTGCTGCGGCCGCCCACGACCAGCCCCTTGCTGCCCCGGTCCCGGCGCTTGTTCACTTACCCGTCCATGCTCCTGTTCCTGCCTTTCCCGGCCGCTGCACACGCACCCGCTGCTTAGGGCACACAAGCGACGACTGGTCTGGATTAAAAGGGCCAGCACGCCGGTAATTTGTCAATTGCTGGCCACTGGTCCTATATAAGGTACACGCCCCCTGCACTCTCTGCCAGATTGTTGGTGTGCGTTAGTGAGTCTTGAGAGTGTTGGAGTTAGATTACCCGTGTACCAGTCCGTTCTGCTACATTTTCTGACCTTGCCTGTTTGCCACCTCTCTGACCACGAACCTCTGCCGCCCGTCCAGACCTCCTGCCTGTCCCCGACTACGTCTCTGGATTACGATTCTCTACCACGCATTAAACCGGCCGCCATCGCAAGCAAGTCACATCAGGGGTAGCGACCTGGTAGCCTCACGCTGCAGCAAATCCATCCCGCTTTGCGGCGGGCTCTGGTGAAAACCGGGGGCTACTTAGACTCCTCTCCCTGGCATGGCTTAACTATCATCGCTTGCGGTGGTCCAGCGAATCCACCAACCCGTTACAGTACAATCAGGCCAAAGGGGTTCCCCCCATTTGGGACCTTTGCCCGAAAACCCGGGAAAGTCACGCGGGGCCGGGCGCCCACAAAAGCCAAATGTATTGCCATTTTACGGGCCAAAGATGCAGAACCTTGCCCCGGCTTTCCTCCGCCTGCGGTTGGGTTCCACCCCCCAGCAAAAATTGCTCCCCGGAAACCCAAAGGCTTACCTGGGGTTCTGCAAACCCGGGGCCAAATCTTGGGATCTGCCCCTCCCCCCTCAAGCCTTTTGATGGAGACCCCAAAAAAAGTGGGCCGTGGCTTCATCAGTCAATGCTCCCCCCACATTGGATGTTGGGGCATCAATTTTTCCCCCCGAGGGGGGCTAAGGTGGCCCTTTAATTAGCCTCTTAATTTTTGGGGAGGGCCTTTTGGCCCGGGCCCCCTCCACTATGGGACCGAGGAGATCCCTTTTACGGCAAATCGCAAGCCTTCCTCCAGGGGTTCCCCAACCCTCTTCGGGGGAAAAAGGGGGCCCCACCTCCTCTTGGGGGCCCCCAGCTTTGCCCGCCCCCGCAGGGGGGACTTTTCTGTGGGGCAGTTTTTCCCCTGCAGTTCCGACCCCAGGGCCCCAGAGCTGGAATGGAATAAAGACCTTGGTTTGGCGACCTTCTGGCAAGGCCTTTCTGGGCGCATTAAAGACGAGCTTGCGGGTCGGGACCTGCCATCCGCTCTGGATGAACTGGAGGTCACCCAACCACGCTGTCTACCTCGTCTGGCTCCCATTTTCCAATGACCTCCACTTCCTCTGCCTATGGTTTGATGAGAACCCCATGCAGGGTGAAGGGGCCCACCTGACCCCGGAAAAAACGCTCGCAGCGTCGTCGAGGCAGCTGTGCTTCTAAATGTGGTGGTTCTGGGGCCCCTTTATTGGGGGCTGTCCCGGGGCGCCCGGGTAAAATTTTCGCACCTAGGGCTTTGCAGGGGGGCATCCCTAGGGGTGGGCCCCTCCCTTCTGACCATTCCCCCCTTTCAAAGTGGGGGGTTTTGCCGGACAGCACCTTTTTAATGCACCCCCTTCCTTAAATTTTGGGGGTCCCTGGAAATTTTGTAACCCCGCACTGGTGTCCAAAATTTTTTTCCCGGTGAAACCCCTCAGGGGAGAAAAAACCCCCGTTTTGTTTCCCATCAGTGGGAATGCCTAAAGGGGCCTATTCTGTTTTGGGCCCGCGCCCCTTTACCTTGCAATTGGCGCCCTACCCCAATGAGGGCTCCCGAAAATTCTTGTTCTGCCTCAAAAATCCTCTTCTGAATTCTCCTTTTTGGGCCCTTTCCCTTTGGGTTTTCAAGACAATGCTCCGCCTTAGAACCCGGAAAAGGGGGGGGGAGGGGAAAATCCGTTTGGGTGCCGCGTGCCCCCGCGATGCCCCCTTTCCCGTAACTCTGTCCCCGGGTCTTTCAAACCCGCCCCTTTTAAGAAATTTACGGGAAACCTCTGCCAGGTCTGGGCCCACTCCTTTCCGGATCTTAAACATGGTTTTTTTCCCAAAGACAGGCCGAAACTCTTCCCCCAAAACCGGGCCGTTTCGATTTTTCCTTTTTTGACCTGCAAAACCCGGGGGGGTACCCTCCCCGAGGAAAAGTTTTAAACCTCTGTTCTTTCCCGGGAGACTAAAGGGGATGTCGGAATATTCCCGGAAAAACTCCCAAAAGGCTTTATTTTTTCCAAATCTTCCTCGCCCTGCGGGGGGGGTTTTTTTTCTTTTTTTTTAAAAAAAAGATGGTACTTCCGCCGGGCCCCCGTTTTTTCGATTATCGGGAACTCAAAAAAATTTACTATAAAAAAAACGAATTTCCCCTGGGCCGTGTGAAAGCAAACATTTTTTTTAAGGGGTTTGGGTTAAAGTGGATAATACAACTTGATTCGATGTGAAGGACGGGCAAAAGGAAAAAAGGCCCTTTTTAAAACCCGAGGGGGCCCCTTTTTTAGTTTTCTCGTAAAGCCCCCTTTGGGCCCTTTTGCAACGCCCCCGGGCCCCCTTTTTCCAAATTTCGTTTAATGAGATCTTCCCGCGATCTTCCCCTATGGTCTTTTGTTTTTCGGGCTACCTAGTTTACATCTTTAATTTCGGGCCTTGAAACTGGAAACTCGCCCACCAAAACTTTTCCCCCATGGGGCTCAAACCCTCTCCTTGACCACCCGTTTTTTTGCCAAAAATGGGAAAAGCTTGTTTTTAACGCCCCCAGTTCCCCTTTCCCCGGCGTTTCATTGTTTTTGGATCAGGGTTTTTGCCCAGGATGGGATCCCTTTAAGGGTTTCAAGGCCGGTCCCTTTCAGTGGCCTTTGGGGCAGTGGGCCTTTGCTCCTTCCCAAAGCCCTTTCGGGGGGTTTTTAAAATTTTTTACAGAAAAAGTTCGGTTTTTTTTCCCCAATTTCTCCATGCTGGGCCCCGCCGGTGGCCCCCTTTCAAGAAAAAATGCCAACCCCTAAATTTCCCGGGCCCTCCGGGGCCCAAAAATCTTTGATCCCCTTAAATAAACAAATTTGTTTTTCTCCCGTTTTTTTTGGGGCGCCCGGGGCCCGCCAAAAGGGGCCGTTTGTCCTAGAAGTGGATTCCTTTCCCCATTAGGTGCATGAGCTGTCCCCCCCTACAGAAATCCTTTTTGGGAAACCCCGCCCTTCTTGCCGCTTCTTCTCAAAAAATTCAAACCCCAGCCGAAAAAAATTAAATCGGGTGGGTCGCGAAAAATACTCCATTAAGTTTTGCCCTTAAAAAAGAATGGGAAGCACTTTTCTGGAGGGGGGCCCGGGCCACCCCATCGATTTTATTCACCGATCATAAAAATCTTCTCTTTTCTGCAGTCTTGGGTGGACGAAAATTTTTTCCTCAACAAACAAAGTGGGGCGGTTTTTTTTCACCCGCTTTGGGGGTTTTTTTACCTTCACTTTTGGGGCCCAGTGGGGGAAAAAACCCTCAGAGCAGAGCCCTCCTTTTAAACCTCGGACACAGTGGGGCTTTTAGCCGCCTCCCTTTTCCCGCACCAAAAAACCCCCAAAAACTTTCTTTCCTTTTCGGGGCCCCTTGGACCTTCAACATTACCCCAGGAAGACCTATTCGTACGCCCTGCCCTTTCTGCTTCGAAAAACCCGAAGTGGGGACATGCCTCACAAAAAGGCCCCGCTCAAATTTGGGGTTTCCCTAAGCCCGGGAAAACCCCGGGGAAAGGCCCCCGTTATTATTGGTGGCCCCAAACCCTTTTCAAGGGTGTTTTAGGGCTTTGTCCTGGCCTGGGACCTCCTGTGCCCCTAAATAAATTTCCCCCCCTCTCAGATCCGGGGGTCCCGGGTTTTAGCCCCCCCCCCCGGGGGGGTTTTTTCCAGAAAACCCTTTGGGCCCATTTTGGAAAATTTGTTACGGAAACCCCCCCCTCCTTTGAAACACTTTAATTTTTGGGGGGGTTGGGCGATTCCCCCAAAAAGGCCACTTTGTTCCCCCTGGGGGGGGTTGCCCTCCTTTCCCCCCCCTTGGGCCCCGCACTTCTTTCACCCCAATTTTTTCTTTTCAAGGCCCCTCCATTATATTGTTCCCCGGATAGGGGGGGTCCCCGTTTTGTTTCCCAGATTCCCGACGGGCCCCTATGTGGTTTAGTTGAAGGTTCAGCTAGACGTCTCGTCTGCATACCACCCTCAAACTAACGGGCAGGTAGAGAGGGTTAACCAAGTGTTAGGTAACTACCTACGACATTTCGTACCTGCCCGTCAGGATAACTGGTCTGACCTCCTCCACTGGGTGGAATTCTCGTCTAATTCCCTAGACTCTGAATCCGCTGGAGCCTCTCCTTTTCTTTATTGTGTTTGGGCTATACCCCCACCCGCCTCTCTCTCTGGCTACCTCGTGTCACGTTCCTGCCATGGATGCCCAAGTGCAGGACATCAAAGCACTCTGGCAAGTCAAACGACAGGCCCTTCTACGGGCCTCTGCTCGCACCAAGGTCCAGGCTTCAGGTACCGTAGACCTCCGCCCCTATTTAAGCCAGATGATAGAGTTTGGTTGTCTGCCAAATATATTCATTTCAAGGTGCCCAGTTATAAGTTAGGCCCTAAGTATTTGGGCCCTTTTGTTGTACTTCGGCAACTGAACCTGGTGTCCTACAAGCTCAGCTTGCCTCCTACTCTGCGTATCCCGAACGCCTTCCATGTTTCTCTCCTCAAACCTGTGGTGCTGAACCGCTTCTTCCCGTGGATCTGTTCGCCTTCCTGGGGCCAACGTTTAAATGTCACGGTTTATGCCGCGGTCCCTCCCTTTTGGACCGTCGGCCTGCCCGGGCCCTTTTCCATGTTTTCCGGGCTGGGGCCCCCTTGTGCGGGGGCCCACAGCCTGTTTTTTTCCTGCAAAAGTACTGCCTGTCCTGTCCAGCCCTTTTTGCTTGGGGGGGTCCGGGTCTTTGCATTTGTCCCCTCCAAAGCGTGGCCCGCCCCACCTTTCCTTTGCCTATTTAAATTTTTTTCCTTTCTGTGCCCCTTTCCCCTCTTAAATCCCGACCCCCGGGCTAAAAGGGGGGATTTCTTTCTCTACCGGGGTTCAGTTCATTGCAGCTGTTGCAGTGCCCAAATTTTGTTTCCCCATCTTGAACTCCTGCCAGCATCTCAGGTCGCTTTTTTGGGGCCTTTAACCCCTGAGATCTGGTCCAGTTTTTTTTGGGGTCTTTCTGGCTCCGGCCTTCCTTTTCCTTTCGTGTACTGGTCTCCTGTATCCTGCCCGTGTTTCCGTATGTGTCTCCTTTTCCCTTTCCCGGGGTTTCCCTGGTCTGTACCAATTTGTTTACCCCCATTTCCTGCCGATCCTGTTTTTGCTTTGTGTAAAAATTTAACCCCCCCTGAAATCCTGCGTACTGTTTTCCTGTTTCCGGGTTTCCACCGCCGGGATTTCTGCCCTTGCCCCCCCCGGCTTTTCCCCCGCAGGTAGCCACGCCAGGGGTAGGGGGACCTGGGGGTCCCCCCCCGGAAAAAGTCCCCAAGTCATCCCCCCTATTTGCGGAGGGCCGGGCCGAAGACCGGGGGCCCCTTAGCTCCACTCCCGGGCCCGTGGTCCCCCAGCTCCCAAACCTCGCCTGGGGTTGCAAAAGAGGATCCCCCACCCGGATGTCGGCGGTCGGCGTTCGGCGTACTTTCCTTTCCCGGCGCCGTCACCATTACAGCTGATAACATTTTTGGGAGGTCAAGGGGGTTTGCGGTTTGGAAAAAACAGTGGGGGGGAAGCGGTTTTTTTTCCGATTGCCTGGGGGGGGTTTTCGGGCCTGAGGAGCGTTCTGGGAACCCGGGGCCCAAAACCTTCTCTGACCTCCTCTCAAAAATTCCGAAAAAAGAGGGGGAGACGAAAGGGGGGTACTGTAAAGGGGCTGGAAACGGGACCGTCCCCCCCGCGGCTGCCCCTCTCCCGGGCAGGGGGTTTCCGGCCGGGGCCACGGCCTCCCGCAACCACCCCCTTTGCCCCCGGGGCCCCCGACCTTTTTTCACTTACCCGTCCCTGCAACTGTTTTTTCCTGCCCCTTTCCTGTGCCATCGCCGCGCGCCCCCGCTGCTTTGGGGCGCGCGAACACAAACGGGGTTTGGTTTTTAAAGGCTAGCCCCGGAAAAATTTTCAATTCCCGGGCCGCTGGTCCTATGTAAAGTACACCCCTTTTGCACTTTCTCCAGATTTTTGGGGTGTGCGTTAATGAGTCTTGAGAGTGTTGGAGTTCCGTATTGATTACCCTTGAACCACCCCTTCCACAATTTTTTCCTAAACCTTTCCCTGTTTGCCGCCTGTCCTGACCGTCGTCCGTCCTCTGACCAAAAACCCTCTGCCGCCCGCCCAGACCTCCCCCTTTTCCCCGACAACGTCTCTGGATTCCCTTCCTGTACCAGGCTTCCCCCGGGCCCTGCCATCGCAAGCAACCCACGTCAGGGGGCGACCTGGTAGCCTACACCATCCCGCTTTGGGGCGGGCTCGGTGAATACCACGGCTACTTAGACCTGCCCCCGGGGCGGGGTTTTAAAACTATAAATCGTTTTGGGGGTGGTCCAGCGAATCTCCCAAAAACCCGTTACACCCCACTTTTCATTTTTTTTGCTTTTAAAAATTTTTTTAAATATCCAAAAATTTCGTTCCACTTCAAAATTGTGCCCCCATTTGTTGTTGATTTTTTCAAAAAAAATTTAAAAAATTTTATATCTTTTTTTTGAAGCCTTTGAAAAAGGGGCCAAAAAGTTAAAAATTTTTCAAGGGGCTAATACTTTCGCAAGGCACTGAAACAGGGAAACGGTTTCCCCTTATTTTTTTCCATAAAAACTATAATAAAAAGAAGGATACTTTTAATATATATATTTTTAATGCCATTGTATAGAATTGGGGTTTCCTTCTGAGCAAAGTCTATCCCTTTTTTTTTTTGGGCAGTATACAAAAAAAGGGCCCCAATTTTTTGGCCCCACCCCCCCAAGATTCTCAAACCCATCCAATTATGTGGAGTTTCCCAAAGGGTTTCCCTATTAAACCACACCATAAAAGGGGGTTTTTTTTAACTTAGCCTTCTAGGATAATATCCCAATGCTCTGGCCTGTCCTGGACATTACCACCCCAGTTAGGTGAAACCCAGCAATATTTTTGGGGCTTACATCACAATTTGGCAAAGTTGGGTGGGCAGTTCGCATTCAATCTCATTTGCCGCTTATTTTTAAAACATACCAAAAAACACTACCGCAAAGGCAGCTGGATAGTTTCCACTGACCAAAAAAATTCAGGGGCGAAACTAAAAGAACCGGGGCCCCAAAGCAAACTTTGGGGAAATGGAGCCCTCTCCCCCAAACCCTCGCCCAAAAAAACAATGGGGGCCCCAAATTAGTTACAGATTTTAAAAAAAATAGCAAAGGGGCCCCATAAAAAATGGGGAAAAGGGGGGGTTTTTTATGGGGGCCATAAAAGGAAGGAAGGCAATTTTTAGGTACTATAGGGGCCATAAAATAGGCAGGCAGGGCTTAGGGTAGGTTTATGGGGGCCCCATCGGGTAGGCGGGGCTTTAAAGTAGGCTAAAGGGGCCCTATATATGGGAAAGGACTTAGGAACTTTTAAATAGGGGTTCAATAAATTAGGCAGGAGGCATAGGGTAGGCAAAAGGGGGCCATAAAAATTACCCCGGGGGCCAAAAGTTTTGGGGGGGCTATAAAAAGGCAGGCGGGGTTTTGAGGAGCATAGAGACAAATAAAGGCGGGGCAGGGCTTTGAGGAGGCAAAGGGGGGGGCTACAGGGGTTCATAAAAATAGGAAGGCGGGGGGTTATGGGGGCCCTAAATATAGGCAGGCAAACTATGGGGGCCAAATATATAGGCGGGCAGGGCAAAAAAGGGCCAATATTTGGGCGGGCAGGGCTATAGGGCCCCAATTTAATGTGCATCAGGGGCCTAAGGGGCCAATAAAATGGAAAGCAGGGCAATGGGGCAAATATACGGGCGGGCAGAGCTATAGGGGAAAATATACAGCGGGACAGGGGAAAAGAAAAAATAAACAGGAAAAGGCAGGGGCTGTAGGGGCAAAAAATACAGACAGGCAAACAAAAGGGGACCAATATATAGGCAGGGAGGGCTATGGGGGAAAAATTTTTAAAGGCAGGAAAAAAAGAGCTATAAGGGCCAATATATGGGTAGGGGGGGTTTATAGCAAAGAATAAAAAGGAGGCAGGGGGCTTCAATATTTTTAAAAAAAAATAAGAAATCACTCAATTAACCGTCTCCCCCCCTTTCGCAGCCTGCCCCCGGGCAGTCGTGCTCGCGCGGGGTCGCGCAAATGTTTGTGACTTCATCGGAAACCCCCACTTTACACGGGGCCCGGGGCGCGGGCTGATTGGGTAGAGTGGAGGCGCTTTTCAAATTTACCGGACATTTTCCTTTTTTTGAGCTCTCGCCCGGAGGCCCGGGCGTTCAAAAGGTTTAGGAAGCGACGGGCCCGAAGCTCCCCCTTCCCCCGGGCAGTGAACTATTATGTTCCCAGCCGGGGGCGCAGGAGCCAAAAACCCCAGGGTAGCAACGTTTTTACCCGGCTGCCCCGGGGCCAGGGGCCCCCCCAAGACCAGGGGCCCCCGGGGCAACTCTAGGGTTCTGTTTCCCCCGGTGGGTTCCGCCAGGGGAAAAACATTGAAAGATTTAACAGGGGATCCAATTTGGGGTTTTTTTCTTGATATGTTTTTCAATAAAATTAAAACCCCTTTAAGGCCCCCGGCTTTTTTTTTGGGGTGACACTTTCCCTTTTTTTCCCCCTCCTCGCCTTCTGAAAGCCTGACTTTTATTTTTTCCCACCCTAAAATAGACACATAGGGC
This sequence comes from Phyllomedusa bahiana, assembly GCA_025379985.1. Lineage (NCBI taxonomy): Eukaryota > Metazoa > Chordata > Amphibia > Anura > Hylidae > Phyllomedusa > Phyllomedusa bahiana. Next base: position 22,043 of record JAODAL010017597.1, read on the forward strand.
TTTTTTTTTGCGGAAAAAGATGTTCTTTCTAAGGGTGTTTTTCACAAAAAAAAAAGGGAAAAATACGGGAAACCGCAAAAAAAATTCCCAAATTTGGGGACAAATTGTGAGAAAAAAAAATTTTTGCCATTTTTTCGGGGTTTTTTTTACTTTTAGGCGTTAAATTTCTTCGGTAAAAAAATAATGGTTATCTGTTTTCCCTTCCCAGGTTTTACGCACCCCGGCAATACCAAAAAATTTTAGGGTTTTCCGTTATTTTTTGGTACCGGAAAAAAAAAATTCCCAAAACTTTTTCTATTTTTTAAATTTTGGGCGCCACGGGGGCCAAATTTTGTGCCCCAATAATTTTTTTTGTACAAACCCCCTGCGGACGTCAGGGGAAGGGGAATTTTTTTTTGCGGGCTGAATGTATTTTTTTTATCGCTAGCAGTTTGGAATCCCATGCGCCCTTTTTTGGTCTTTTTTATTCATTTTTTGAGTGACGTAAAAGGGACCAAAAAAAACGTTTTTTTGCTTTTTGGAATTTTTTTTTTTTTTAGGGTTTTTCCCAGCGTGGGGGATAAATAAATGTTATTTTTTTAATAGATGGGAAAATTTTTTTTCGGGCGCGGCAAAAACCAAAAATTTTGTAACTTTTTTTATTTTTTTAAAAATGATTTTATTTGAAAAAATGGGGAAAGGGGGGGTGATTTGAATTTTTTAAATATTTTTTTTTTTTTTGTCCCTTTTAAAATTTTTTTTTTTTTTTTTTTTATGTAACATTGAGGCCACCTGGGGGTACTTGACCACTAGGGGGCCGATTTTAATAAAACCCCAAAAGCATTGAAATAGGAAATTTCATTAGGGAGAACAAAAAATGGCGGTTTTTCCCCACTTCCTGTCTGCGGAACCCGGGAAGTTGGGGGAAACCGCCCGGGGAAGTGACGGGAGCCTTCACAAGACCCCCCCCACAATGCCCGGGGAACGATCGGCGCGCAAAAGCGCCTTTTGCCGGGTCACCGCCCGATCGGGCGCGGGACCGATGGCGTTAATTTCAGGGCCCCGCGGCCCTCTTTTTCCCGGGCGCCTTGGAAAGGGGAAAAAACGCCAAGCGGGGCCGGGGCCTCCCCCCGGCCCCTGGTTTTCTGCCGGGTTAGCCCGGGAATTTTTCCGCCAACAAACCCCGGGGGGCTGGCGGGGGGGGGTTTGGGAGCATTTTCCCCCCGCAAAGCCCTTAGCGGGCCCTTTTGGGGGGGACTCAAACCCCGAGGCCTTTAAGGGGGTTTAAAAGGGGCCATTAAAAAGGCTAAATGGGGAAGGACTTTTCATGAAAAGCTATATAAAGGGTCGTCACCCCAAAAAAAAAACGCTTCTTAATTTGAATTAGGCCTTTTTGTCTACAAAATGATGGAAAAAAAGAAAGGACCCGAAACAGACGGTTTTTTTCCATACAGGGCCCCGTTTTTTAAACACCTTTCTCTTTTTTTAAGTCCCCCCCAAAAAATTAATACACTGGCCCCCGAAGACAAAAAAAAGAAAAAGGGGAGCTGTGGATAATTAGCTCATTTTTTTCTATTGCCACCTACGGGGCTGCAGGAACTATCGTATCTTTGGCGCTTTTAAAAAAATTACGGCACATGGAATTCTCTTCCAACAGAAAACACAGGAAAATGTAACAAGCACTAATGTTTGTTTTTTTATGGGGTTAGAACCCCCGGGAAACTTCATTTGGGAAAAAATGATCACGGAAAGTAAACTTTTACAGGGGATTTCCATTAAAAAAAAAGGACACTTAAAGGGGGCAGTTTTTATGCGTAACCCCTTTGGGGGATGAAAAGCAAATTTCAAGTACTACATAAAAATGCCATGTAAACCTGGTCTTAGGCCGGAAAAACACCACACTTGGGAAAGTACGTGGAAAGGGTCCCCCAAAAAAATACGCAAAACAATCCATTTGGATTAAAGGCCCGATAGAGGTAAAAAGTGTGTCCTTTTGGCTGGTGTTTCATTTATATACAGCAAAAAAAAGGGAAAAAAAAAAATTAAACTTTGGGAAAGCAGAGGAAAATTAAAAAAAATAACTTTTTTATTCCTTCAAAAGGAAACCCTACTGGTGACGGGAACCACTACTTGACATCTGTTTGAGGGTCCCCTTTCATAAATACATCCAAGGTTTTAAAATTAAAAAGGAAGCCAGAAACATGGGTTTTTACCAAGCCTTTAGTTTAAAACTATAAAAGGCGGGAAAATTACAAAACCCTTTAGGACAATTTTCACCACAAGCCCCGGTTTTGGGAAAATCCGATATAGATTTTACTGCAAGATCACAGTGTGGATGTGCCAGGAGTAGCCTCTTCAGTCCGTACAGAATCTGTGAGAAGAACCCCGCAAAAACATTTTTCTCGGGGGATTTTTTTCACTGCGTGGACATTTTTCATAGCATGTGAGCCCGGGTTTTTGGGAAACCCATTCAAATTTAAAATGGGGAAAGGCAGCTGTTGTCAGAAAATGACATCCCCATTTTTTCAACAGAAACCGCAATAAAAAACCAGTTTTTAAGGGGGTTTTAAACAGACCTGTTTTTTTTCAGCCAGCTTCAAAGGGTCACACCTCTGTTTTTGCAGTTTATTGGCATATGAAACTCTGCTAATTTTTTTTGCCCAAGCCTAATTTGAAGGCCCCCCCTGGTGATGAAATGGTTTTTAAAACCACAGAAGGCTGCCGGGGCTCTTAAAAGGGTTAAAGGTTTTTTTTCAGTAAGGGGAAAAATAAACAAGCCCGGTTTGCTCCCTAAGAAAACAGCAGGAAAATGACGTTCCCCCCTGGCCAGGGGCTACAACATCAAAAGGGAGGTGTGGGTAAAACCTAAGGAAGCCTTTTTACACAACAGGGGATAAGAACTGCTTTAGTTCTAAAAATGAAGCAAAATCAGAAAAGCGATGTAATTTTGGGAAAGTCTTTTAATTTTCCCTTTTCCTACATATTTAAAGGGAACCTGTCACATTGGGAAACAGGAGGAAATAAGGGAGATTTTTTTATTTTTGTTCTGTTGGGGAAAACTTTTGGCCCATTCCCGTAGAAAATTTTACTCTAAAAAATCTCCCTTATTCTGGGTTAAAAAGTCCAGTAAGGGGGTCTTTTCGTGATTTGGGCCATCTATCGCTGGATGCACAACAAAAAGGAAAAAAAAAAGCTGCAATCACTGATAACACAGCCCACTGAACTACTTAGTCCAGATTTTGGAGGATATACATAGACAAAAAACAAGTTCCACTGAATCTTTCCTGTTTCCCCACAGAACTAGCTATGTATAACACACTACCAAGACAGTAAAAAAAAAAAAAAAAAACAATTAAAAGGGTTTCCCCTTTAAAAAGCTAATAAACATACCACATTTTTGGTTTCCTACGGATTTTTTTCACAACACTAAAGATAAAACACTTTGATACAATGTAAATTTGTCATTTTATAGCTTTATAACATGTAAATTTAGTGTGCCCACAAAATAACTCAAAAACAAGCCGTCAATGGGGCCCGAACCGCCCCGGGAACAAAAATTACACAAAGTTTGGAAAATGGACAAAAATTGGGGCCCAAAGTGTCAAAATTTTTGTGGCCCTCATTATTTTCCAAACACTGCCCCTTAACTCTAAGGCAAAGGGCACAAAGGGTTAAAATTTCGGAAAGTAATTTTCGCCCCGAAAAAACGCCCGTGGCCGGGGGGAGGGCGGGGGGGGGAAACGGGGGCCGGCCCCCCGCCGGCCCATAGACTTGCATTACCAGCGGCGCGTATACGCCGCTGGTAATTCACATGTCACTTATCCCCCCCTCGGCGTATTCGCCAAGCAGGGAGAGGAGACGTAATCCATAGTTCTCTATGAGAACTGTGGATTACCTTAATAACTGGGACGTTTTCAGCCCGTAATTTGCACACTCCGGCGCGTAATTACGGACTGAAATACGTCCAGTTTTAAGCCGTGTGAACATGGCCTAATGGGCATGGACTTCACTAGAGTTTAACAGGTTGCCAATGGAATCCTCTTTCACTCCTCCATTACGACATCACGGAGCTGGTGGATGTTGGAGACCTTCTATTTGAGGATGCTCCACAGATGCTCAGTAGGGTTTAGGTCTGGAGACGTGCTTGGCCAGTCCAGCACCTTCACCCTCATTTTCTTTAGCAAGGCAGTGGTTGTTTTGGAGATGTGTTTGGGGTCGTTACATTATAATACTGCCCTGTAGCCCAGTTTCCGAAGGGAGGGGATCATGCTCTGCTTCAGTATGTAACAGTACATATTGGAATTCATGGATCCCTCAATGAAATAACAGTGTGTAATTGGATTAAAAACTGGCTATCGGATCATACTCAGAGAGTGGTGGTAAATGACTCCTACTCTGAGTGGTCCCCTGTTATGAGTAGTGTGCCCCAGGGCTCAGTATTGAGTCGTCTTTTATTCAATTTATTTATAGATTATTTAGTAGACAGGATTAATAGCACTGTTTCTATTTTTGCAGATGACACCAAGCTATGTAGTGTAGTGTAATCTATGGAAGATGCTCAGAAATTTCAAGCAGACCTGGACATACTGAGTGTTTGGGCATCCACTTGGCGAATGAGGTTCAATGTGGATAAATGTAAGGTTCTGCAACTGGGTATGAGTAATATGCAGGCATCTTATGTCCTAGGGGAAGAAAAAATAGGAGAATTGATTCTTGAGATAGATCTGGGCATTCTTGTAGATCATAGACTACAGAACAGCATGCAGTGTCAGTCAGCGGCCTCTAAGGCAAGCAAGATATTAGTGTGTATTAAAAGAGGCATGGACTCACGGGACAAGGATGTAATTCTACCGCTGTACAAAGCATTGTTGCAACCTCACTTAGAATATGCTGTTCAGTTCTGGGCTCCAGTTTATAGAAAAGATGCAATGGAGCTAGAGAGAGTGCAAAGACGAGCAACCAAACTTATAAGGGGAATGGAGCATCTTAGTTATGAAGAGATATTAGAAGAATTGAACTTCCTTAGTCTTGAAAAAAGATGGCTCTGGGGGGAAATAATGAATTTATATAAGTATATAAATGGTCTCTACAAGAAGTATGGGGAAAAATTATTTTATGTAAAGCCCCCTCAAAAGACAAGGGCACATTCCCTCCGGCTGGCGAAAAAAAGGATTCAATCTCCAGAGGAGACAAGCCTTCTTCTCTATGAGAACTGTAAATCTGTGGAATAGCCTGACTGAGGAGCTGGTCACAGCAGGAACAGTTGGGAGTTTCAAGAACGGCTTAGATACCTACCTGAAACTAAAGAATATTAATATGTAGGTAGCCGTATAAAAATCTAGATCTGGTCTGATGGCAAATCTGGGATCAGAAATGAAATCTTCCCTAGAGAAGATTGGTTCTTGCCTTATGAGTTTCAAAGCATTCATCAGTAGGGAAACTAGGCTTATAGGGAACCTGTTACATTGGTTATGCCCCCCTTGCTGAGGGCAGCACAAGCTAGTGACAGACATGCTGTTTCCAGCGCTGTGTCCCTTATTCTGTAAGATGCTGTAGTTTTAGAGTATTTAATGCTCAAATGTTGCTGCAGCCCAGTTTCAGGGTGTTGGCAATCTTCATATAGCCTAGGCCATCTTTACGTAGAGCAATATTTTTTTTTCTCACGTCCTCTGAGACTTCTATGCCATGAGGTGCCATGATGAACTTCCAGTGACCAGTATAAGAGTGTGAGAGCAATAGTGTCAAATTTAATACACCTACTCCCCATTCACACCTGAGACCTTGTAACACTAACAAGTCACATTACACCATGAAGGGAAAATGGCAAATTGGACAACTCTACATTATACATCGATGGGTGTGTGTTGAGCTATTTTGAGGGCACACCAAATTTACACTGTTAGGCCAAATTACGGGCTGAAATACGTGGCCAAATAAGCCGTGTGAATATGGCCTTAAACAAGTTGTACACTGACTACTTTACATTGTATCAGTGTCATATCTTCATTGTTGTCCCATGAAAAGATATAATACAATTTTTACAAAAATGTGAGGGGCATACTCAGTTTTGTGAGATACTGTATGTTGTGAGTATAACCATTTAAATTCAACATGTATGTTATCAATCAGTCAGCTAGTATGTGTTTCTAAAAGGCTGATCCTGAGAGTCCACATCTGCTCTGCTGGTATACACAGAGCCATCACAAATTTAGAACATCCTTACATCCCGTACAAATGCCCATACAATGTACAGTAGGAGAAGGATCTACATACTTTACAATGTCACAGATTATTCCTATCTGAACATGGCTCCTCCATATCAAGCAGAACACAAGAAGCATAATATAAAGATGTGGGGTAGAGGGATCCTAAATGGTCAGGTGTCCCCAAAAAGAGTTAGATTGGCATTGGACTCAATTCACAAACCCACTGCTGGTATGACAGTAATGTATCTTGACTGGAACAGTAATACAGTCAAGAACAACGCCTTTCGAGCCGCTGGAATTAGAACTTTGTCAAGTCTAATACTGCAGAACTTCACAGAGCAATTCCAAACGTACAAGCAGGTCTGCCATAGGTAATTTCAGTGCCCCATACAGCTGGACCATCTGGGCCCCCACCTATCACGAGGTCCTGTCATGCACCACATCAGCAGCACCTTTTTAAAAAAAAAATGTTTAGGGCCCCTGATAGAAGAACCGCCAATGCCGCTCTGATGGCGGCCCTGCATGTTAGACCAGCTCAATACAACTTGATACCATTGGATCACCAAGAAGAATATGCAGCAATTCCATGCTAGTACCCAGTGGACTTCACTTTCCCCCTCTGAGCCCTCCACCCATAACCATTTCTCTTTTCCCGCACTTCTTCCATCTTTTCCCCCTTCTCTCCCATTTTCTTTATTCTTCTCCTTTTATAAATATTTTTTTTCTAAGAAATAAGTTCTTCACGGCACAGAGGGAACTCCTCTGTGTCTTATCATGGTGTTCTTACAGCTTAGGTACCATTCACATTATGTTTTCAGCCTCTATCATGGTACCCATCAGAATAGCTTAAAAAAGATATCCCAAAATGTACTGTGGCAGGACTGTGGCAGAGCCATAGGGGCCTACAGGGCAAATGTAGTCTCCTTTGTACTACGTTCCCTCTATTTCTGATCGTATATGTTTATGATCCAGACACAAGAGCGTGGTAGACCATGCTATTGCTTTTGTCATACAAAGTACATACAATGTGATAACAGAGCAAGCATAGTGCAAAAGGCTACATTTGCCCAACAGACGCCTATGGCCCCCACTGTGGTACACGTCACGTACCTTTTTCAAAGTATCCTGATGGATACCACCGATGGAGGCAAAAATGTGATGTGAATGGGTCCTAAACCTTATGGTACACAGTATAATTCTCAATGTCAATACCGATTCAAAAACTGGTCTAAACATGAGTACAAGTCACCATACCATAAACAGCATGAACCAATATGAAGTATAATGACTCTCCAATATTTACCATATAAAGATCTTTATTCCAAAAAATATATTATAAATGCAAAAAATTCAGCTATCACAACTGAAACAACCTTAAAAACATTTAAAAACACAAAATACCCCCCAATACAAATATTGGTGACACATCCCTCACCCAAAGTTAACAAACAGTAAATTGGAAAGACGCTTAATAAATATACACATAAGAGATCAAGTGATCAAAAATGCAAAAATGCACCAAACCAAAAAAAGCTGGCGGCGAAACGCGCGTCGAGGCTAATACCATCTTTGGTGACATATCCACCACTTTGGTAATGAATTGAAATATAGGTTTTTGTATTTTTATCATAATTTGTTGGTTTGGTGCATTTTTGTATTTTTGATCACTTGATCTGTTATGTGTATATTTATTATGCGTCTTTCCAATTTACTGTTTGTTAACTTTGGGTGAGGGATGTGTCACCACCATTTGTACTGGGGGTATTTTGTGTTTTTAAATGTTTTTAAGGTTGTTTCAGTTGTGATAGCTGTTTTTTTTGCATTTATAATGTATTTTTTGGAATAATAATTCTCAATGTCAGCCTGGGTGCCATGACGTAAACTATTGTCATTGTGTTTAACTATTGAAAAAAGCTTATAAATAAAGAAATGAAAAGTAAAAATAAACTTAAGACATGTAAACTTAGCCTAGGATCACACGGCTTAACTGCGGGACGTAATTACATCCCGCAATTTCGCCGTGTGGCCGGCGGCATGGCGGGAGCAGGGGAGGGAGCGGGGGCCGGCACCTCGCCGGCCCATAGACAATCATTACTAGTGGCGCGTATACGCCGCTAGAAAGTGACATGTCACTTTTCTCCCCGCCCGGCGGATTCGCCGATCAGGGAGAGGAGACGTAATCCATAGTTCTCTATGAGAACTGTGGATTACCGTAATGAATGGGCCGTTTTCAGCCCGTAATTTGCGCTCTCCGGCGCGTAATTACGGACCGAAAGACGGCCCATTTAAAGCCGTGTAAACATGGCCTTAGCCTTAGGTTATGTCCACACCCGGACTGAAAATCCACTCTGTACATCGGCATGTAAATGGAATTCTTCAAGCCCATTTAGTTACATTTATTGTGAAACTACAACTCCCAGCATTTCCTGACATGCTGAGGCTCCCCAAGGGGTCTGGATCTACTACCTTCAGCATTCCCTGGTAACCTGACACTTCATCTATGAACTACATCTCCCTGTAGTTATTAATGGCGACATTATGAATTTGCATGCGCCATTTTTGTAACTTCTGAATAGATATAGAGGAGTGTATAATACAACAGTATGAATGAAAGTGTTATATGCCAAACATTTGTGGCGCATAACACTCAAAAAAGGCGCATAGAGTGATATGCGCCAAACTTTGTATAGCAGCTTCGTACTAAACTTTGGCTCATTAACATCTGTCATCAGGCGCACATTGTGCCAATTTTGCTGTACGCCTGTTCATACATTTATAGTCCCGGCAATATACGGCAAAAAAATGATTAAAGTGAATTCATAGATGTCGCCTATGCAGGTGTTGTGGATCAACTGCCCTCAGCATGCTTGACACTCTTCTTATAATAACTACAACTCCTAGCATGCCCTACCAGGCTATAACTCACCAGCTATTACAAAACTACAACTTCCAGCATTCCCTGACAGCTAATGAATCTGCACGTGGTGGGGATCTACTACTCTCAACATTCACCTATTAACTACAACTCCTAGCATGCCATACCAGGCTATAACTCACCAGCTATTACAAAACTACAACTTCCAGCATTCCCCGACAGTTAATGACTCTGCAGGTGGTGGGGATCTACTACTCTCAACATTCACCTATTAACTACAACTCCTAGCATGCCCTACCAGCCTATAACTCACCAGCTATTAGAAAACTACAATTGACAGCTAGTGGCTCTGCAACATTCACCTATTAACTACAACTCCTAGCATGCCCTACCAGGCTATAACTCACCAGCTATTACAAAACTACAACTTCCAGCACTGACAGCTAGTGCCTCTCCAGATGGTGTGGATCTACTACTCTCAACATTTACCTAGCATGCACTACTAGCCTGCAGCTCACCTGTTATTGTGACACTTCAGCTCCCAGTGATACTTGACAGCCTGTGGCTCTGCAGGAAGTGTGGATCTACTACCCTCAACATTCATCTATTAACTACAACTCCTAGCATGCCCTACTAGCCTATAACTCGCTAGCTATTACAAAACTACAACTGACAGTTAGTGGCTCTGCAGGTGGTGTGGATCTACTACTCTCAACATTTAACTACAACTCCTAGCATGCCCTACTAGCCTGTAGCTCACCTGCTATTGTGACACTTCAACTCCCAGTGATACTTGACAGCCTGTGGCTCTGCAGGTAGTGTGGATCTACTACCCTCAACATTCATCTATTAAATACAACTCCTAGCATGCCTACTAGCCTATAACTCGCTAGCTATTTCAAAACTACTACTGACAGTTAGTGGCTCTGCAGGTGGTGTGGATCTACTACTCTCAACATTTAACTACAACTCCTAGCATGCCCTACTAGCCTGTAGCTCACCTGCTATTGTGACACTTCAACTCCCAGTGATACTTGACAGTCTGTGGCTCTGCAGGTGGTGTGGATCTACTACCCTCAACATTCATCTATTAACTACAACTCCCAGCGATTCCTGCCCGCTTGTGGCTCAGCAGCTATTTTGAAACTACTACTCCCAGCATACCCTGGAAGCTCTCGGCACACTAGGAGTTGCAGTATGCCATCTGTAGGGGAGGCTCAGATTGCAGACTGCTGTCCTACATGAATCAGCAGGTGTATAACTGTGTACCCCATACAGAGGAAGCGCTGAACATCACCCAGAAACCCAAGCAATAAGCACGAGAGCAAAGCCGGCAGAGGTGTCACTCACCCACTGTGGAGAGGTAGGAGGGCATGCTGTTCTCCGTATACCTGCTGACTATACAGCTCTTGCCCACACTGGAGTCACCAGTCATCACCAGCTTAGCCACCAGGTTGTTGTATATGGACTCTGCCATCACTGCTTCCGCGTCCAGCAGCTCTTCCTGATCCTGACATGTGAGGGCGAGCGGCTGCTTCTCCTCCGCCCCTGCGCCCTCAGTGCATTGTGATGGGACTCTGCCCGGCAGATGCCCTCGTGTGCCCAATGCTGCCACTACAGCTCCGCCCTCGGTTATTCCTCCTGGCAGTCACTGGCTGCTCATTGCTTCCAGCTCTTATATCAAGGAGATATGATGAGCTGGGGACCGTGCACTGACCTGGAAATGCTTGATATAAACATCAATTCTATGGGAAGTACATTGTGCTGATCACATTTCATGATGTAGCTTCAGCTTGTGTTCACACATGACCTGCATCAAACTACAGGACAACATTTTATTACACAGCCATAAAATCTGTACAAGTCTGAGGAGCTGCTGGAATCTGTTGTACACTCTATTGTAACACACATTTGTCATTGATTTTCTTATGAAAAGTGACATTTCTGCATGAAACTACAAAGAAGACTTAGGGTAAGTTCACACGACTGATGAATTCTCAGCATTCAGATCAGCGTCAAAACTGAGGGTGCTTTCACACGGTGCGTTTTTTTGGATGCGTTTTTTTGTGCAACAATGTATAGCATTAAGGCCATGTTCACACGGCTTATTCTGGGACTGATTCCAGGTGTACTGCGCGCCATATTTGCGCTGCGGTACGGCTGGAATCCGTCCCTGTGATTACGGTAATCCACAGTTCTCATAGAGAATTTGGATTTGATCAGGTTTTAATCAGGTTTTCAATGAGCTTTTCCAACACTGTTTTCTTTCTGAAACAAATATACAAATTAATAGCCAGGGCAAAAAAGGCAGCAAAACCGCGTCTACAACTGCGTTGAGGTTTTGAGGCTCTATATTGATTCTTGTGGTGAGTGTCATGACGCTTCTTTCTCATGACCAAAAAGAGCATCTAAAGAAGTGTGGATAACGGTAGAAAAACCTTTTTGTGTGGAAACTACACCGTTGTTTTACATAGGAATCAATGAAAACGAACTAGAGGCGTTTTGGAGGCTTTTTTATGCTGTTTTGGGCAGGGCTGTGGAGTCGGAGTTGGTGCCTATTTTGTAGGAGTCGGAGTCGTCATAAAATGGACCGACTCCGACTCCCAAAATATATAATAAGTTGGTCCAGTTAGTTTGATGTAAAGAGCAAGAGGAATTGGGTCCGGCCAGTGCTACTGCTCCCATTTCTTCAGCCTTATCACATGAGGAGTGTAATTGATGACATGAAGCAGGCAAAGCACTACCCCAGGGGAAAAGATTCTGCTTCCATGGCAAACAGATTTCAGCTAAATTTCACCTGTTTTCAAAGAAGTAAAAGAGTCCAACCATTTTTTAAAACTGACTGTGGCTGAGGCAATTCCTTTATACCCTGACATTGTTAGAGATGTTGCCCCTGTGGTTATCGTTTTGCCCCCAACCCAAGTTAGTGTAGAGAGGCCGTTCTCTAGCCCGGAAATAAAGAGATCAGATGTGGTCATCTATGCAGATCTGATGGAGGCAATACTATTTCTCAGAACAAATTCAGAGACTCCACAAATGTTCCCGCAGTGTTTTGCATAATTACAATTTTTTTGTGTCTTAAAGTCATATCCAATAAATATATTTTTACACTGACAAGCAAAATGGTTTGAACTTGTGACTTTCAGGCTCCATATCTCACCATCCACTACAGCTTTGTACATGAGGCTACTGTAATTTTATATACAGTCATCTTACCTATTTTTATACATAACATTTGACTTGCAAGTATTTAGCATCTGCTTAGTTACAGTTTTGCTCCTAAAAATCAAAATGTTAATTTTTATTATTTTGTATTTGGTAAATCCACCTTTGGTTTTCAATACGGCCTGAATCCTTCTGGGCTCTGAATCATATTCAAGCACATCTTGACCAAAATTGATCCCAGGTCCTTCTACACATTCCCAATGTTGGTGCAGACTGGAACTTGGATACAAATACAGCTTTTCTTCAACTCTACCACAAGTGTTCAAAAGATCAAAACATTGTTACCCTTTTGCTTGTCAGTGTCTGTTCTCCCTAAATAGCTTGATTATTGTATCATAAGGTAATAAACAGCCTGATGTTACCATTTTACTACAGTAAAGTTATTAATCAAACATGCGCCGTGTATGAGGGAGTCAGGAGTCGGAGGTTTGGGAAATTAAGGAGTCGGAGTCGGGGCTTCGGCTTGCCGACTCCACAGCCCTGGTTTTGGGCAAGGAAATGCTTCAAAAACAGCATCAAAATTATCCGTGTAAACATACACTTAGGTCTTGTCCCCATGACTGTTTTTCAGACAGTTTTACAGACGGTTTTCGGTTTTGAAAACCGTCTGTCAACCTTTAGAATGGACGTCTATGGAAAATCTGTGCAGCGGTCCCCACTAGATGGATTTTCCGCTGGACGGTTTTTTAGACTGCTGGCGGCCCGAAAAAGATTGAACATGTTCATTCTCGAGCCAGGTTTTCGGGCGGAATATGAACAAGTGCATGTGAATGGGGAGGGCTTTTCTCTGCAAACAGCAGAGAGAAGCCGTCCCCCTGCGGCCGTGTGCACAGCCGCAGAACAGTTCAAATCCCGGTTGGATAATCCGGCCGATACTTGCTCTCTGCCGTGGGGGCATACCCTTAGAGCTTGTCCCCACAGCACAGGTTTTCAGCCGGTTTTACAGACGGTTTTCGGATTTGAAAAACGTTTGTTAAGTTGCTGTCAACCTTTTACATTGATTTTAATGGAAAATCCATGCAGCGATCCACACTAAACGGATTTTCCGCCGGACGTTTTTTTACACTGCCAGCATTCCAAAAAACTTAGAACATGTTCATTCTTCTGTTCAGTTTTCGGGCAGAACATGAACACGTAGGTGGGAAGGAGGACAGCTTGAATCTGCAAGCTGCGGACAAAACCCGGCCCCCCTGAGTGCCAAAAAAAGAGTAAATCCGACTGGTATTTGGTCTTTGCCGTGTAAACGCACCCTTAGGCTATGTTCACACGGTGTAATTGCGGGACGTAATTACGCCCGCAATTACGCCGTGTGGACGGGGGCGGAGCGGGAGCGGGGGAGGGAGCGGGGGGGTCGGCACTTCGCCGGCCCATAGACAATCACTGCTAGCGGCGCGTATACGCCGCTAGAAAGTGACATGTCAATTATCTCCCCACCCGGCGGCTTCGCCGGGCGGGGAGAGGAGACATAATCCAGTAGTTTCTCTATGAGAACTGTGAATTGCCGTAATGAATGGGCCGTTTTCGGCCCGTAATTGGCGCACTTCGGCGCGTAATTACGGACCGAAATACGGCCCATTTTAAACCGTGTGAACATGCCTTTAGGCTGGGGCCACACAGCATAGGATGAAAACTAGCAGAAAGCCAATGGCTTTTGTCCTATGCAGGTTTCTGTCACTGTTTTCACAAAAACCACGGTCGGTTAACGTTTTTTTGTCCTCGGCCCATACGTCACATCCAACTCACTGGACCTTACAATATGAATAGGGGTAAAGCCATACCAGAAATTAATGTGCAAACAGCGGTTTCAGGGTGTTTTGACTCTCAACCTGCATGTGACTTGAGCCAACTGAAAATTCATCTGTAGAAATCTGTAGGAATTTGCCCCTTAGAGTAAGGCTATGTCTACACAGCATGCAAAAGCAACCGTATTTTTTTGAATCCTAAAACCGCCTAAATCCGATTGTTCAGCCTGCCGATAGAATTTAATAGAAAAAAGCAACACAGGTCGTTTTTTAACGATTGTTTTCTAAATACGCGGTGTTTTGCGTTTTGCCATCGGTTTCCCGTACAATCAGTTGTACGGGCCGACGATAAAAGCTTGAGAGTCAAAAAACCCTGAAACCGCTGTTGCAAACTTAATTTTGGTATGGCTTTACTCTAGTCATATTTGCAGGGCTCTCAGTGAGTTGCTGTGCCTGGGGAACGCTATTAATATGTATTTGAATATTTTTAAATTTCAGTGGAGCAGCCATGGCATATAAATGTCCACATTCCTACACCTTTCCCTAATGAGGAACTTTTTGAGCCACTGTAAAATCTGGTTCACATTTGCACTGTTATTTTAATTTTTCAGTTTCACTATAGGAACAGAAAACCAAAACTGATAACGTGCTGGATCAGGTTGAAGATAGATACCACCAAAGGTTTTCGTCATGCTGTCCATCATTTAAACAGAAGAAACAACACTGAATGCTGCACTATTTTTATTAGATTATTTTATTATAACATTTTTAACAGAGTTATGAAGAGGCTCCTACATAACTGGCTTACTTGGCTATGTATAGCACTTTTATGTCAGTACTAAGACACTGTATAATGCTCCTATTGGTGTAAAGCACAAATGTAAAGTATTTTTAAATGTTACAGCCATAAACAAAGTATTTCATGTGACTGATTGCCTTTAGAAGTCACCTAATTAGTAAATAGAGTACTTTTGTATTTCAATTATCCTCAGTATAACTGCAGCTGTTTTCTGAAGGCCTCAGAGCTTAGAAAACATTAGTGAACAAACTGCATCATGAGACCAAGGAACACACCACATAGATCAGGAAGAAAGTTGTATTATATGGCAGGGTTAGGTTTTTAAAAAAAATAGTCCAAGCTCTAAAAATCTCATGGAGCACTGTCAACTCTGCTGTGTGGTGCAGTATAGAGGATCTATCAGATCCCCTGTGTGGTGTACTATAGAGATCTGTTAGTACCCCTGAGTGGTGTACTATAGAGGATCTATCAGCTCCCCTGTGTGGTGTACTATAGGAGGATCTGTTCAAGTCTCTAGTGTGTGTGTTGTTGTATAGGAATCTGTCAGCTCTGCTGTGTGGTTGTACTTTAGAGGATCTGCGCCGCTCTCCTGTGTGGTGGTACTATAGAGGATCTGTCAGACTTCCCTGTGTGGTGTCTATTGTGGATATGTTCAGCTCCCTTTGTGTGGTGTACTATAGAGGATCTGTCAGCTCCCCTGTGTGTGGTGTACTATGGAGGATCTGTCAGCTCCCCTGTTGGTGTTGTATAGAGGATTTGTCAGCTCGCCTGTGTGGTGTACTATAGAGGATCTGTCAGCTCCCTGTGTGGTGGTGTACTATAGATGATCTGTCAGCTTCATGTGTGGTGTTACTATAGATGACTGTCAGTCCTGTGTGAATGTTTATAGAGGATCTGTCTGCTCCCCTGTGTGGGTGTAGTCTAGAGGGATCTGTCAGCTCCCCTGTGTTGTGTTCTATTGAGGATCTCTCAGCTCCTGTGGTGGTGTAATATGGAGATCTGTCAGACTCCCTGTGTGGTTGTACTATGGAGGATCTTGTAGTACCCTGTGTGGTGTATTATAGAGGATATGTCAGACTCCTCTGTGTGGTGTAGTATAGAGGATCTGTGCCGCTATTGTGTGGGTTGTACTATAAGTGGATCTGTCAGTACCTGTGCTGGGTGTACTTGTAGCGGATCTTCAGCCCCTGTGTGGTGTACTATGAGGGATCTTCAGTTCTGTGTTGGTGTAGTACTAGAGGATACTAGTCGCCGCTCTCCTGTGTTGGGGTACTATGGGATCTGTAGCCCCCTGTTGGTGTACTTATACAGAGGATCTGTCAGCTCCTTGTGTGGTGTACTATAGAGCAGCGGGTGGTCCCCAACCTTTTTTTTCACACAGGGACCGTTTGGATGCATGACAATTTTTCCAGGCCGGAGTGGGGGGCGGGGTTATTAGGCGGGGGTTATGGAGGAGGTTGGTGTCTTAGAATCACACACACAAAAAAACCCAAAAAGTGTATACTGTGTAATTTAGGGATATGGTTTGGGGTTAACCTGACTGATTGTTCAGCTCTGTGGGTCGCATTATTTTACATGTGTATTATATACATATGTAATAAGCTCTGTCTTATAGAGATATATGCCCCCTGTAATAATAAATAAATTTAGCCCCCCTTGTAGTGAAATAATACCTAGCTGCCCCAGTAGTGATATGATACATAGTAGTGCCCCAGTAGCGATAATGATACATAGCTGGCTGCCCCAGTAGTGATAGTGATACATAGATAGCTGCCCCAGTAGTGATAGTGATATATAGATAGCTGACCCAGGAATGATAGTGATAGCTAGCTCCAGTAGTGAGAGTGATGAATAGATAGCTGCCCCAGTAGTGATAGTGATACAGAGTATGCTGCAGTAGTGATTGTTTATTACATAGCTAGTGCCCAAGTGTGATAGTGATACTAGTAGCTGCCCCAGTAGCGATAGTGATCATAGTAGCTGCCCCAGTAGGATAGTGATACATAGTAGCTGCCCAGTAGTGATAGTGATACTTAGTAGTGCCCGTAGTAGGTTAGTGATACATTGATAGCTGCCCAGTGCGATAGTGATACATAGCTAGTGCCCAGTAGTGAATAGTAATCGGATACATAGCTAGCAGCCCAGTAGCGATAGTGATCATAGTAGCTGCCCAGTATGATTGTGTACATAGATAGGTCGAAGTCTTAATTACGAGGGCTCTGTGGCGTTGCCCCTAGAGTAGTGATAGTGATACATAGCTAGCTGCCCCAGTAGTGATAGTGATACATAGATATCTGCCCCAGTAGTGATAGTGATAAATAGATAGCTGCCCCAGGAATGATAGTGATAGCTAGCTGCCCCGTTGGATAGTGATAGCTAGGCTGCCCAGTAGTGATGTGATGCTAGCTGCCCCAGTGTGATAGTGATAGCTAGTGCCCCAGTAGTGATTTCATAGCTAGCTGCCCCAGTAGTGATAGTGATACATGCTCTAGATAGCTGCCCAGTAGTGAATAGTGATAGTGATACTAGATAGCTGCCAAGTAGTGACTAGTTGATAGTAGCTGTCAGTGTGATTCATAGATAGTAGCCCCAGTAGTGATAGGGATACATAGCTAGCTGCCCACTAGTGATAGTGTACATAGCTGCAACCAGTAGTGATAGTTATACATAGCTAGCTGCCCCAGTAGTGATAGTGATTACAATAGCTAGGCTGCCCCAAGTAGTGATAGTGATAGCTAGCTGCCAGTAGTGATAGTATGATTATAGATAGCTGCCCCCAGTAGTGTTAGTGATACATAGATAGCTGCCCGTAGTGATAGAGATAGCTAGTGCCCCAGTGTGATAGTGATTACATAGATAGCTGCCCCAGTGTAGTGATAAATAGATAGCCTGCCCAGTGTGATAGTGATACTTTGCTAGTGACCAGTAGTGATAGGTGATAATAGTAGCTGCCCAGTAGTGATAGTGATACATGCTAGTGCCCAAGTAGTGATAGTGATACATAGCTAGTGCCCTGTAGTGATAGTGATACATGATAGCTGCCCCGGTAGTGATAGTGATATAGCTGCCCAGTAGGAGTTGTGATAGTGATACATAGATAGTGCCGTAGTGTAGTGATACATAGATAGCTGCCAGTAGTGATACATACGTAAGCTGTCCCAGTAGTGATACATAGATAGTGACGTTAGTTCATGACACTAGTTGCCCCGAAGTAATGAGACATTAGTGCCCCAGTAGTATTGATAATAGTTTCCAGTAGTTAATGATACATAGCTGCCCCCAGTAGTAATAACACATAGCTGCCCCGGTAGTAATAACACATAGCTGCCCCGGTAGTAATAACACATAGCTGAACCGGTAGTAATGATACATAGCTTCCCCCGTAGTAATGATACATAGCTTCCCCAGTAATAATGATACATCGCTGCCCCAGTAGTAGTGATAATAGCTGCCCCAGTAGTAATGAGAGATAGCTGTGTGGTGTACTATAGACAGATACATAGATAGTTGCCCCAGTAGTGATAATACATAGCTGCCCCAGTAGTAATGATAATAGCTGCCCAGTATGTAATATTATAGCTGCCCCCAGTAGTAGTGATAGATGCTGGCCCCCCAGTGAGTAGTGATGATGCTGCCCCCAGTAGTAGTGGTTAGATAGTTGCCCCCCAGTAGTAGAGATGCATAGCTGACCCCAGTAGTCGTGATAGATAGCTGCCCCCAGTAGTAGTGATAGATAGCTCTGTCCCCCAGTAGTGGTGTACATAGCTGCCCCAGTTGTAGTGATAATAGCGGCCCCCCAGTAGTAGTGATTCATAGCTGCCCAGTAGTAGTGATACATAGCTGCCCCCAGTAGTAGTGATTACATAGTTGCCCCCAGTAGTGAGAGTGATACATAGCTGCCCCAGTAAGTAGTGATACATTAGATGCCCCAAGTAGTAGTAAAAGATAGTGCCCCAGTAGAATGTGGTGGATAATAGCTGCCCCCCAGTGTGAGAGTGATACATAGCTGCCCCAGTAGTAGTGATCTAAATAGCTGCCCCCAGTATTAGTGATAGATAGTGCCCAGTGTGAGAGTGATGATAGCTGCCCCAGTAGTGAGAGTTGTTACATAGCTGCCCCAGTAGTGTGAGTGATACATAGCTTCCCCCGTAGTGGTGATACATAGCTGCCCCAGTATTAGTGAGACATAGCTGCCCCCCAGTAGTAGTGATACATAGTTGCCCCCAGTAGTGAGAGTGATACATAGCTGCCCCCAGTAGTAGTGATACATAGCTGCCCCCCCGTAGTAGTGATGCATAGCTGCCCCCAGTAGTAGTGTTAGATAGCTGCCTCCAGTAGTTAGAGTGCATACTAGCTGCCCCAGTAGTGACAGTGATACATAGCTGCCCCCCCGTAGTGAGAGTGTACATAGTGCCCCAGTAGTGGTGATACATAGCTGCCCCCGTAGTGTTAGTGATACATAGCTGCCCCAGTAGTGAAAGTGATACATAGGTGCCCCAGTATGTGAGAGGGATACAAGCTGTCCCCCCATTGTGGTGATACATAGCTGCCACCGTAGTAGTGAGACATTGCTGGCCCACAGTATTTGTGATACATAGCTGCCCCCCAGTATAGGATAAATAGCTGCCCCAGTAGTGGGTGTGATACATAGCTGCCCCCAGTAGTAGAGAGTGATAGATAGCTGCCCCCAAGTAGGAGTGGATAAATAGCTGCCCCAGTAGAGTAGAAGTGATACCATAGCTTGCCCCATTAGTAGTGATGCATAGTGCCCCCAGTTGTGTGATAGATAGCTGCCCCAGTAGTGAGAGTGCTACATAGCTGCCCCCAGTAGTGAGAGTGATACATAGCTGCCCCCAGTAGTGACAGTGATTACTTGCTTCCCCCCCAGTAGTAATGATACATAGCTGCCCCAGTAGTAGTGATACATAGCGGCCCCCAGTAGTAGTGATACATAGCTGCCCCCCAGTAGTAGTGATACATAGCTGCCCCCCAGTAGTAGTGATACATACGTAGCTGCTCCCAATAGGCAGCCAGGGCAATAATAAAAAAAAAAAGAAAATTTAATAAAGTTCACTCACCTTTCCGGATCCTCGGCCCGAGCTCCTCCTCCCAGGGAGCCGACAGCAGCGAGCGGCGCAGGGGGTGTGACGTCACTGTGTCTCATCCCCCCTGCGCCGCTCCTCGCTGCAGATGTGGAGCTCAGTGAGCGCCGCATCTACAGCGAGAGGGAAAGCAGGGCGGTAATTAACTGTCCCTGCTTTCTCCCGTAATGGGAGCCACACGCTGAGCGCAGCTTGCTTAGGTTCTGCGCGGCCAGATTTCAGGCGGCCGCGCAGACAAGATGCCGCCGCCGGACTAAAGACAGCGGGCGGCAGGCATCCGGTGTTAGCCGGCGCTGCGGACCCCGGCAGGGCATGCGCTAAGGCCGATGCCTGGTCCACGTCCCCTTCTGCTAAAAGAGGATCTGTCAGCTCCCCTGTGTGGGTGTACTATAGAGATCTGTCGCTCTCCCTGTGTGGTGTACTATAGAGGATCTGTCAGCTCCCCTGTGTGGTGTACTATAAAGGATCTGTCAGCCCCCCTGTGTGGTGTACTACAGAGATCTGTCAGCTCCCCTATGTGGTGTACTATAGAGGATCTGTCAGCTCCACTGTGTGGTGTACTATAGAGGATCTGTCAGCTCCCCTGTGTGGCATACTATAGAGGATCTGTCAGCTCCCCTGTGTGGCATACTATAGAGGATCTGTCAGCTCCCCAGTATGGTGTACTATAGAGGATCTGTCAGCTCCCCTGTGTGGTGTACTATAGAGGATCTGTCAGCTCCCCTGTGTGGTGTACTATAGAGGATTTGTCAGCTCCCCTGTGTGGCACACTGTAGAGGATCTGTCAGCTCCCCTGTGTGGCATACGATAGAGGATCTGTCAGCTCCCCTGTGTGGTGTACTATAGAGGATCTGTCAGCTCCCCTGTGTGGTGTACTATAGAGGATCTGTCAGCTCCCCTGTGTGGTGTACTATAGAGGATCTGTCAGCTCCCCTGTGTGGTGTACTATAGAGGATCTGTCAGTACCCGTGTGTGGTGTACTATAGAGGATCTGTCAGCTCAACGGTGTGGTGTAGTATGGAGGATCTGTCAGCTCCCCTGTGTGGTGTACTATAGAGGATCTGTCAGCTTCCCTGTGTGGTGTAATTAGGAGATCTGTCAGTACCCCTGTGTGGTGTACTATAGAGGATCTGTCGCTCCACTGTTGTCGGTGTGTACCTCTAGAGGATCTGTCAGCTCCCTGTGTTGTGGTGTACTAATAGAGATCTGTCAGTACCACTGTGTGTTGTACGTATAGTGATCTGTCTGCTTCCCTGTGTGGTCGTAATATAGAGGGATCTTAGCTCCCTTTGTGGTGTACTATAGAGGTTCTGTTCTGTACCCGTGTGTGGTTGTACTATAGCGGTTCTGTCAGCTCTCCTGTGTGGTGTACTATAGAGGATCTGTCAGCTTCCCTGTGTGGTGTACTATAGAGATTCTGTCAGCTCCCCTGTGTGGTGTACTATAGAGGATCTGTCAGCTCCCCTGTGTGGTGTACTATAGAGATTTGTAGCTCTCCGTGGTGGGTTGTACTATAGAGGATCTGTCAGTCTCCCCTGTGTGGTTGTTTTACTTTAGAGGATCTGGTCAGCTTCTCCTGTGATGGTGTACTATAGAGATATGTCAGCTTCCCTGTGTGGTGTACTATAGAGGATCTGTCAGCTTCCCTGTGTGGTGTACTATAGAGGATCTGTCAGCTCCCCTGTGTGGTGTACTATAGAGATTGGTCAGTACCCCTGTGTGGTGTACTATAGAGTATCTGTCAGCTCTCCTGTGTGTGGTGTAGTAAAGAGGATCTGTCAGCTCCCTGTGTGGTGTAGTAAAGAGGATCTGTCAGTTCTGCCACTGTTCTGTAGTATAGATGATCTGTCCTGTGTGGCGTATTATAGAGGATCTATCCTGTGTGGTGTGCTATAGAGAATCTGTTCCATGTGACACAGTATAGAGGATCTATCCTGTGTGGCATAGTATAGAGGATCCAGTCTGTGTAACATACAGTAGTATAGAGAATCTGTCTTGTGTGACACAGTATAGAGGATCCCCCTTTGTGGCATAGTATAGAGGATCTGTCCTGTGTGGGATAGTATAGAGCATTTCTCCTGTGTGGCATAGTACAGAGGATTGTCCTGTATGGCATAGTATAGAGGATCTGTCCTGTGTGGCATAGTATAGAGGGTCTGTCTTGTGTGGTGAAGTATAGAGGAGCTGTCAGCTCTCCTTAGTGGTGTAGTATAGCTGAAGGGGACCACAAGAATAGTCTCTTGGGGGGCTGAGTATTCCAGTTGACCACTGCCACAGGACAACTATTAGTCATGTACTGCACAAATCTGGCCTTTATGGAGGCATAGCAAGAAGAAAGCCCTCTTTGAAAGCAAGTCATAACAAGTCCCGTTTGCAGTTTGCAAAAAGCTATGCAGAGGACACTGCATCAATGTGGGAGAGATGAGACCAAAATGGAACTTAATGCCAAACGCTATGGGCCACATGTATGAAAACTGTCTAGGTCTAAAACTTGGTTTGTTGCCAATAGCAACTAGAGTTCCCCTTTTGAGAGCGCCCCGCTCAAAAAATGAGAGGGGAGCTCTGATTGGTTGTTATGGGCGACAAAGAGAGTTTTAGACCTAGACGGTTTTCATACATGTGGTCCTAACTGTGGAGGAAAGCCAACACTGCACATCTTCCTGAACACCATCCCCACCATGAATCATGCAGGGGGCAGCATCACGCTGTGAGGTTTCTTTGCTTCAGCAAGGATTGGGGAGCTGGTCAGGGGTGATGGGAAAATGGATGGAGCTAAATACAGGGCAATTCTGGAGATTACCTGTTGGAGGCTGCAAAAGACCTGAGACTGAAGTGTAGGTTCACTTTCCAGCAGGACAACGACCATAAACATACAGCAAAGCTACAATGGAAGGGTGTAAATCAAAGCATATTCATGTGTTTACAATGGCCCAGTCAATGTCCCACTGAGAGTCTGTGACAGGACTTGAAAATCCGGCCACTGTTCACAAACAGATAGATATATTGAAAATTGAAAGATGTATCTCAGTAGGTTTCGTGAGTACAATGGAGATTGGTACAGTTCTCCCACCTGTTACCACTTGGTAGAGATGCCAAGGAGTTAACTTGGAGCACCCCGAGAAGGGATATGAGCCAATGCCTGGTGGGAAGGCAGGGTTATCTGAAATTGGCATGAGCGGGCCTGACCTATCAATTAAATTACGATATACTTTGTGCGAGTAAATCGATGCCAAAGTATGTCGAGTAGAGAAGGACATGTAATATTTGCTTGCAAGAGAGTAGTTCTAGACCCAGGGGAGCGATGCGAGGGACAGGGAACAGACCACTCGCAATGCGAATCCAAACTTTCCTGTCATCCCGGCATACCATATCCAGGACCCGCGAATAGGCGGAGGCTAAGTAATTCCTCCTACAATCAGGCAGCCCTAACCCGCCTAGGTTTTTATGTCTAGATAACATAGTGTAAGAGAGTCTAGGATGGGCGGAAGACCATACAAATGTCGTGAAAAGTCGTTGCAAGCGTTTCCAGAATGAATTTGGAACATGGATAGGTATTGCTTGTGTTAGATAGAGAATGCGTGGTAAGATTGTCATTTTGAGTACGTTGACCCTCCCAAACCACGTAAAGTCTTTTTTAGTCCAAGAGCCCAGGTCCTGACTGATCCATTCCAAAATGGGTTCAAAGTTTTAAAAAAAAGATTTTGGATAGGTCTGAGTGATAAACCCTGAAAAAACAATCTTATTTTCTAGAATCCTAAAACCGCCGAAAATCTGATCGTTCTACCTGCCCAGGTCGGTTTTTTTTACAATTGCTTTCTAAATACGCCGGCGTTTTGCACTTTGCCATCGGTTTCCGATACAATCAATTGCACGGACCGAAGGTAAAAAAAAACAGAACTGACCGCGGTTTTTGACAAAACCGTGGCAAAAAACACGGCCGTGCATCAGACAAAAACTGGTCGACTTTCTGACTTTTTTTTCCCAATGCCATGTAGATCCAGCCTAAAACACTGGTCGGCTGGGTGAGAGGCTCCAGATGTAACCCAAGAGAGGTAATGATGCTCACTAGGGAGAGGCACCATGTAGGTGTGTGGAGACTTGTAAGTCATGGTTGCTTCACTAAAATTTAAATATATTCAAATAAACTCAGAGGAAAAGAGCCAGCACTTTGCTACGCTGCTTATTGAATGTAGTGTTCCTCAAGTCACATCCAGCTTGAGAGTCAAAAAACCCTGAAACCGCTGTCTGCAAATTAATTTCTGGTATGGCTTTACTCCTAGTCATATTGCAGGGCTCAGTTAGTCTGCTGTGACCTGGGGAACGCTACTTCCAATATGTATTTGAATATTTTTTACATTTCAGTGGAGCAGCCATGGCATATAAATGTCCACATTCCTACACCTCTCCCTAATGAGGAACTTTTTGAGCCACTGTAAAATCCGGTTCACATTTGCGCTGTTATTTTAATTTTTTAATGTTTCACCATAGCAACAGAAAACCAAAACTGACAACGTGCTGGATCAGGTTGAAGACAGATACCACCAAAGGTTTTCGTCATGCTGTCCATCATTTAAACAGAAGAAACAACACTGAATGCTGCACTATTTTTATTAGATTATTTTATTATAACATTTTTAACAGAGTTTATGAAAGAGGCTCCTAACATAACCTGGCCTTACTTGCATACTGAATAGCACTTTTATGTCAGTACTAAGACACTGTATGATGCTGCTATTGGTGTAAAGCACAACCTAATTAGTAAATAGAGTACTTTTGTATGTCATTTATCCTCAGTATAACTGCAGCTGTTTTCTGAAGGCCTCAGAGCTTAGAGAACATTAGTGAAAAAACTGCATCATGAGACCAAGGAACACACCACATAGATCAGGAAGAAAGTTGTATTGTATGGCAGGGTTAGGTTTAAAAAAAAAAAAAAAAAAAAAAATAGGCCAAGCTCTAAAAATCTCATGGAGCACTGTCAACTCTGCTGTGTGGTGTACTACTGCTGTACCTTGCGGTCACTACATCCTCCACAAACATGTCTGCCCCCACCTTCTGTCTCGTTTCCCCTCCTTGTAGATTGTAAGCCCTCGCGGGTAGGGGTCCTCCTCCCTCTGTCGTGCCAATTGTCATTCATCACTTATCATTGTACACCCTGTGTGGTGTAGTATAGATGATCTGTCAGTGCTGTGTGGTGTACTATAGAGGATCTGTCAGCTCTGCTGTGTGGTGTACTATAGAGGATTTGTCAGCTCTCCTGTGTGGTGTACTATAGAGATCTGTCAGCTCTCCTGTGTGGTGTACTATAGAGGATCTGTCAGCTCCCCTGTGTGATGTACTATAGAGGATCTGTCCGCTCTCCTGTGTGGTGTACTATAGATGATCTGTCAGCTCCCGCTGTGTGGGGTCTTAGAGGATCTGTCAGCTCTGCTGTGTGGTGTACTATAGAGGATCTGTCAGCTCTGCTGTGTGGTGTACTATAGAGGATCTGTCAGCTCTGCTGTGTGGTGTACTATAGAGGATCTGTCAGCTCTCCTGTGTGGTGTACTATAGAGGATCTGTCAGTACCCCTGAGGAACTGCCCACTCTCCTGTGTGGTGTACTATAGAGGATCTGTCCGCTCTCCTGTGTGGTGTAGTATAGAGGATCTGTCCGCTCTCCTGTGTGGTGTAGTATAGAGGATCTGTCAATTCTCCTGTGTGGTGTAGTAAAGGGGATATGTCAGTTCTGCTACTGTGCTGTAGTATAGAGGATCTGTCCTGTGTGGCGTATTATAGAGGATCTGTCCTGTGTTGTGTAGTATAGAGCATCTGTCCTGTGTGATGTAATATAGAGAATCTATTCTGTGTGGTGTGCTATAGAGGATCTGTTCCGTGTGGCAAAGTATAGAGGATCTGTTGTGTGTTCGGTATAGTATTGAGGATCTGTCCTGTGTGGCACAGTATAGAGGATCCCTCCTGTGTGGCATAGTATAGAGGATCTGTCCAGTGTGCAGCATATAAAAGAGATTTTCCCGCGTCCGATGGCCAAAAAATTTAAAAGTCAAAAATTTATTTCAGCATCCAGAAAATAGAAAAAAGCGGGGCCCAATTATGTTTGACGGCGACGCTTTCGGGCATAACCCCTTTCATCATGGCCAACTTACTCACAATGAGTTTTGTTAATAAAAGAACAATATATAAATCAGGCTCACCTGTCCCGCAATTCCGAGCGCACCGCTCCCCACTAGCCCCTTTTCCCCCCCCGGGTCGGCCGTGACAGAAACACCCCCGGGCGCCTGCGCAGAGACCGGATCCCGGCCGCATCCAACGCGCATGCGCGAGAACACCGGGGAACCAGAGTACCAGAGCACCACCGTCACCATCCGCGGCCCGCAGGGGGGGCAGCATACTTGTGCACAAAAAAAGAAACAGACAGGATTAAATATAAAAAAAAACAAAAACAGAGATAAGTAGAAAACTCGGGGATCAGACAACAACAACAAAACCAGAAACAGAAAGGAGAAAAACAAATGCACAGACTCTGTAGCTTTAGGGGCTTGGGATCGTGATTTTCACTGTTCGGGCAAAAACAGAGACGTATTCCGGTGAAAAAATACGGGCTTCTGTATTTTATTTAGCACAAACGAAAGTAAACGTGCGGGATGCACAAACACAAAAAAAACAAAACCCCCTCCCCGTGGGGGCTCAAACAAAACAGAGGCAGCTTACTGTCATTTGAAAGTTCACCCTGCGGTTTTCCAGCGGGATCCACCCAAGGTTTGAAGGTGCCAGGGGTTGTAACCCCCAATATTCAGTTACCTGCTGACTTTTATACTCCGGTAAACCCGGGTAAAAGTCATGGGGAGTGACACCCACCCTGCTCTATGCTCACCCCCAATGAAAGGCCGACCCAGGAAAGGCAAAAGCCATACAAAAAATTTTTACGCATTTTAAAAATATGTCGACATCAAACTGTCGACCCCTTTTAAAGTTTGGCCTTTTTTTCCCCCCCAAGTCTCCTTCCCTTTGGGGGCGTGTTTGGACATTGAAAGGTCATGCCGGACACTGGCCGGGAGCGCCCCATTGTACACCCTTCCTGCTGTTGCCACCTTACATATCTCCCCCCCGCTCGGGGCCCCGGGGGGGCGGAGCACCTTGTGCCCCGAAACATTTTCTAGATAATGCTTCTGCTTTGCTTGTTAGACCCTGGAGGGTGTCTACACAGAACTTAAATCCGTAGGGCCCCAGGAACCCCCGGGTAACCCTCGCATTTTTCCCCTTTGTTTTGGGCCACCCATTTAAAGGGGAGGTTCGTTCCCCAAAATTTTTCCCTCCCCCAGATAGTACCTCAGCGCCCGATTCCCCTTTTCAGACCCCAGACATTCCCCCCCCTTACAATCGAGTATTTCTTTCTCCGCGACGTTTCCCGGGCGAGGCCCCGGGGGGTGCTTTCCCCTTAAACCCCTTTTGGGGACGGACTGCCCAAAACCCCCTTGAGCATCCTCGTACTATAATTTCCCCTTCTAATCGGGGTAACCAGACGGTCTTTTACAGAGTACCTCCTTAATTTCAGAAAGGCTTGCTCCCTCCGGGGTTCCCTTTACAGGGTGGACTTTGCCCCTTTTTGGTGAGATTGGGGAAGGGGAGCTATTGGGGGAAAAGGGCGGACAAACCCCCTGTAAAACCCTTTCAATGCCAAGGAAGGCTCTAAACCTGTTTCTTGGACACAGGTTGAGGCCAATTTTGAAGGGCCCTGAGTTGTTACCGGGGGTTTGATGCCCCCTCGGCCAATATATCCCCAGGACGAGCCCCCCTTAGCCCTATGCGCCCCCTTCTGTGGGTGGCCTTTAGACCGGCGGCCCCTATGCGTCAAGGACCGCTTGCATTTTAGCCAGATGCGACCCCAATCGGCGTGTAGACACCAATCATCCAGGTATCGGCTGCATAGCTTTTTTGCGGCTGCCGGATGTTTCCTTAACCTCTGAAAGGTCCGGGGGCCCCCATGCAAACCAAAGGGAAGGACGACGTATGGGTGTCCCCTGGGGTGGAAAACCCTTTTTCCCCCTTTGGGCCCCCTATCGTGGGGGAACCGCCAATCCCCTTTGGGTGAGGCTAAGGGGTCATATCCTCGCGGTCCCACCTCTCCGATCAGCTGTGCCCCTTTGGGGCATGGGAACCCCAACGAATTTGGAACTTTTTTTAAAATTGGGGAAAATCATTAAAAAACCGCAACTACCATCTGCTTAGGGTTTAATCACGATGGGCTGGCCAAACCCCTTTGGGACTTCTCTTTTACCCCCCGGGGGCAGATTTTCCTCATTTTTCTGAAATGGCTTGCCTCGGGCTTCGGGCCCCCTTTATGGTCTCAGCCGATTTTTTTGGCCGGGCACGGTGACAATGTCTTTGGATACATCTGCCCCCGGCCGGGCAGTTCAGAGAAATCCCTCGGTTTCTATAGGAACTCCGGACCTCCTTTCTGGACCCTGACAAGGACTCCCGAAAAACGGGGGGGGTAACTCCTTTTTTGGGACTCCCCTGATTTTCCCCCTTGCAGCCACCAGGCTTTTCGTCCTTCCAGAGTTTATGGGGTTTAATATGGTAAATTGGGGGGTTTTCTTTCCCGGCGGAAAACCTTGAATTCACCTCACTCACCCCGTTCACAATCTCATGGGGCCTTCCCCATTTAGCTAGGAACTTGCCCTACAGTTGGTAAAGTACGGCACCCTGTCCCCGGGGGCAAAAACCTGATTTTGGGGTCCTTTTAAAAAACCCCGGGCCCTGGGCTTCCGGGGGCCGTAGCATTTTTCCCCCCTTACAAGGGCAAAAACTGCCGCGACCCTGCCGCTGTCGGCTATTGCTCTATGACCTTCGTAAGGGGTTTCCTCTTGCCCCCCATTTTTTCTCTGGCTATGTCCCAGGAGCCCTCTGGGAGTCCCCATATAGCAGCTCGAATGGAAGAACCCGGGGATTCCCGGGGCAACATAAGTTTGGGCACAGGTGGCCCCAACGCTACCATCCTTCCACCACCTTTTTTAAATGCCCTTTAAAGGGTTTTATTAAAACGCTCGACCAAAACCCTCGGCTGGGGATGGGGAAACGGAGGTCGCAGGGGCAAATTTTTTTTAGGCGGATAGCTCTTTTGGTTTTTCCTTGGACTAAACGGGGTCCCTGATCGGGAGGGTCCCTTAGGGACCCCCCACGGGGGGAATAGCGAAACAGCTCCCTAGCATCCCCCTTTTTTTGGGGGTATTTTTGAGGGGGTATAGCTTTTTGGTAGGGGGTGGGATAATCCCGTACAACCAAGATATCTGGTGCCCTCTATATTTAGGGGGGGACCAACCGAGCATGCCATTCCGCTCAAATGGGACCTCAAAATGGGGGGAGGAACCCAAAGGACTTGAAAAGGGGTCTAGGGGGTGGACCGACACCCGGGCAGGATTGAAGAATTTTCCCCTGCCTTGTAGTGCCGGGCCAAAAATTACGCCCACCCCTCCCTAGTTTTCTCCCCCCAAGTGTCCCCCCCAAAAAACAGGGGAAAGTCCACTCTAAGATCATACGGACATGTGTTCGGGGTAACCAACTTTCCACCCCCTCTGTTTGGGGTCTTTCCACCCGGTATTTAATTAACTGTCCCGTACGGGAAGTTTCGGGGAGACCAAATCCCCCTGGTTCCGCGGTCTCCCCTCAATGACCTTTATGCTTTTCCAAACATTACCCCGGTTAGGGTCCCCACTTGTTCTGTGCCAAAATTTCCCCCTCGAGACTGGCAAGAGGAGGTTTTTAACTCAGAGGGGTCTCCTTGGGGCTTTCCCCCAGGACCGACAAGGGGAAAAGGCACAGGTTCAACATTACCACTTTTTTGGCACAATCATTTACAGCAGGTACATCGTATACATTTATTAGTTTTATTTCCCCCAGGGCCCAAACAGCGGAAGTCACAGCCAATGCTGCGTGTGAGGTAAACTGGTCACCCGGCCACCCCATGTGGTGACCCCCCAGGCATCTCTATTGAGTATGGAAATGGGGTTAGCCCTGGTGCCCCCGGATACAAACACCCCTTCCACGGAGAGTATTTCTCTGGGCTACCAGTCGGGGTTGCCAAGGGTCACTAAGCTCCCCGATCCAAGGGGCTGCCCAAATGTCCCTTAATGGAAAGGGCCTTGTCGGTCCCCCTTTCCAGCACGACCCAGTGGAAAAATGACGGCCAGGCAAACCAGGAGGACGTCTCCCCCTCCCACATTACATGGGTTCCCCCCCTGCCCCGGGGAACGTGCCCCCACATGTCCCAGTCCCCTTTGGGATCGCCACAGACTAAGGGGTCCCCAGCCTTGAAAACAGGGTCCCGTTTTGGGGGAGGTGGCCTCCCCCCCCTTCCGTATACCCGGGAACCCCCTTTCGGGACAGGAGCATCTTCCGGGTTGGGTCTGGGGGATTCCCCGGGTATGTAGGAATGCAGGGAAATCCTCTGACCTGTACCTTCCAAACCGCGACCAAATTTGTCCACCCCCTTTTTGGGGGCGGTGTACCCCCGCCCCTGGATTGATGGGAAGGGGCCCCCCACAAAAAGGTCCAGACCACTCGCCGACCACCCGGGCAGGTGTGGGACCCGGTGTAGCCACTTGTTGGTAATGGGAACAGGCGTACATTTGTGACCCGGCGGGCTTGGGGCCCGGGTTAAAACCCCGGCTTTACCTGGGCCCGTACGGCCAGGGGGACCCCCCGTCGGGCCCGGATCTCCCCCGCATTTGTTGTAGTCCTTGGCGCTTGAACGCAGGTCGAAGTAGGCCCTTTTTGCGGTTCGCCCGTTAGGAAGGGAGCCCGGGCAAACCGCCCACTGGTCCCCCGGGGGGTGCTTCTCTCTGCATCCGCTCAAAGGGCCCCAGGGGGCCTCGATGGGCTATCCGCGGCATTTTGCCAGGGAACCTTGACCCCAATGGGGGCGTGTGGGGCCGAGCACTGGGTTGGGACTTTTTGGCCTTTCAGCCAGGGTCTGTGCGTTGCTGCAGCGTTTGGTTTACCGCTGTTGTTCCTTCACCGTGGCTTTGGTGGGTCTCAATTACAGGCGATTGTCTCAGCGCGCCCGGAGGGCTCTTCTTGCCTTTCTGCTGGGTGGCCCCCCATCACTGGAGGGTTTGCGTTGGCTTGAATTAGCTGCTTCACCAACTCTCCATTTTTTCTGCCTTACTGACCGTGCGGTAGCGCTTGCACCCAGGAATAGTTTTTCCTCTGTCCAGAAAATTCCTCTATTTTGCCCAATGCGCCTCCACCCTTGGGTGAGCTTTTGCGGCTCTGGGGTCGTGACTTTACGTGTTCAGGCAGGGGAAAAGAGACATATTCCCGGGAAAATACAGGGCTTTGTATTTTATTTAGCGCAAACAGAAAGTACAAACGTGCAAGGCATGCACAACACAAAAAAAAAGCCCCGCCCGTTGGGGTCTAATAACAGAGGCCTTTCTGTCAGTCTGCAAGCACCCTGCTTTTTTCCAGCAGGACTCCACCCAAGGCTTGAAGGTTGCCAGGGGGGGTAACCCCATGTCAGCTACCTGCTGCTTTTAACTCCAGGGAAACCCCGGGGTGGAGTCATGGGGGAGCACCCCCCCTGCCTATCTCCTCCCAATGAAAGGCAACCCAGGAAATGGCTAAAACCATACTAAAAATATTACCATGTTAAACATATTCGACAGTTAAACGCGACACCTATTTGAATTTGGCCTTTCATCCCCCAATCTCCCCTTTCCTTGGGGGGTGTGTTTGGACATTTAAAAATGCATGCCAGGACACGGCCCGGATGAACCCCCATTGACACCCTTCCCGCTGTTGCCACCTTTCCCCTACCGATACTCTTATATAAACATTACAACTAGAATGATCAAACGGATAGATGCCCCCACTAGCAGCAACTCAAGGGACTTACACACAGGAATGAGCTCTATTAAAAAGCATAAAAAAGGGGATAACGAAGCCTGAAACAAAAAATTTAAACTGCACATTAGTGTGATATGGATTTCATTCGAATTTTTAAGCCCTTTGGCCATAGGTGTTCGGGGTCACTATCCAATAGGCTTCCCGTTTACGAAATGAAAAATAGGGTCACCCCCCTTTTTATTCAAAGCTACTTTTTCAATACAAATGCCGAAATGATTGATGCCGTTAAAAAATGACGAGCCGCTTTGGAGAATTCGGGCCCCAGGTTTTTTAATAAATTTAAAGGTGCCCATACTGTTCTTAAATTTACGAGGGTTGACCCCACGTAATACAGATCATGAATAATTCTATAATAAAAACACTACAGAGTAAAATTACAGTTTAAAATGCTAATCTGAAAGGGGCGCCCCTAGACTCAAACCCTTTTTGGACTTTGGAGAAAAGAACTTTTGCGGGAAAAGCACCACTTTAATAGTAACCTTGGTGCCTCGCCAGTGCCTCGATCAAAGGGTAGAGCAAAAAATTATTAGGACAATCAGATCCCAAGGGTGCGAGATTCTTCGCAACTACTCTGCTCTTTGAGAAGAAATGTTTTAGAAATCACTTCGAAAAAAACCGGGTAGGTATTTTTATTATTTTTTTTTTAATCTCTGGAAGCAAACATTGTATCTACAGTAACTTGGGAAATTTTTGGGGCTCTTTCGATACATTTCCCAGGCTGTATCAAAGAAACTACGATTCCTTTTGATTAACAATCCTTTGTGCACGATCAATAGCCCATCTAGGATAGCCCCAAGCCAACAAACCGTTGTTAATAAAGTGTTGATTCTGCTACAAACTCTTTGTTGTGAAGAGCAGTTACGTTTTTGCACGAGTAGCCTCGCCAATGTGGAATGGATAGACGTGGTGTGTTTCGGAATGATGACTCTGAACAGTGTAAGGTAGTAATGCCCAGTAATGGGTTTTCGAAATGTATTAGTCGGATTGTCATATTCGGCTACCCACAATGTTTAAGATCAAAAGATAACTTCATCCTCTGAAAGTCAGTGGTAAATTTAAATGGATAGTTTATTGTTTAAAAATTCGTAATAAATGATTTAAGTAATCTTTCATGAACCACCTATCTTTTGCTTTCTTGCAGTAGTTTGGCGTCTGAGAGCAAAAAGGTCACTGCACCCTGTCTTCTCCCCTCTTGTATTCAAAGGTAAAAAATCCTTATTATTACCCTTTACAATCACGTATTTGACTGTATAATACTTTTTCATCATTTGGTGTAACAGATTCTACTGCACTACAAGCAGTCATCTGCTTTTGTCCCTTCAAAATTTGACCACTAGGGGATAGGAAAAATCTCTTGGTGAATTGCAAAATATGTCACAATTAATTTTCAAATGGTGCTGACAAAGGCGGGTCCTCTATAGTGGTTATGTTCAAGACACATTTTATCAATCGCAGATAGCTGCTTTTGCTCTTCGATGTCACACCAATAAGGTAATTGCGCGCTAACCCCACCTCTCTGTTTCAGGATCAATTAAGTTTTTTTTGTTACAGGAAGGGGAAGCATAGGGAGTAATTTCTTCTTCCATAAACTGAACGTCTTTTTTTTGTCAAGATCTCCCACACACCCATAGCTCCTAATCATATCGGATTAACCGAAGAAACATAAAAAAATTAGGACCCCGCCACCCATGAGACCAATTGTCTCGGGTATAGGACCTGCTTTGAGCCATTAGAGAATGGGTTGGATTTCCGTCTTCAGCCCCTGGTGACGTCGTTATTCCAGTATACTTGAAGGACACTAGAGATGTCCTTCAAAATATGGAGGGCAACACACTGGCGGTCCCACATTTCCTGGGTATCCTGTGACGTGGAATCTCAGTATAATTCCCATACCACTGGAACGTCCGCTCTTTTTTGGGCCTCCAATTTCATTTTCTAAAACAGTAATTTTTCATTAGATTTACAACAATTTTTTATTGATGACTGTAATTTTCTTATGACTTCACATTTTTCTTATTTGATAATGTTTTTTATTTACAGTTGTGTGTGGTCTCTATGTGGGCCAAATATTCTCCTTCTTTAGCTAATTAGGTTATGTCATGGTTATGAATACATTTATATTTTTTTCAGATTAATAATCCATTTAGTTGTGACTTCCAGTGGAAAGGAAGATACATTGATGACATTACTGATCTGGCAGGGGCCACCAGACATGGTTCCACGTTTATGAAATCCTAACAATAATCCTCTCAATTTAAAATTTACCACTGACTTTCAGAGGACTGAGAATATCCGTTTTGGATCTTAAACTTAGAGGGACAGCCGAAATATGACAATCCAGACTAAAACATTTTCAAAAACGCATTAAGTGGCTATACTACCTTACACTTCAGAGACATATCCGAAACACACCGTCTATCCATTCCTATTGGCAGCAAACTCGTGCAAAACTTAACTGTTTCTCACAACAAGAGTTTTTGTAGCAGAATCACACATTATAAACAACGTTGTTGGCTAGGGGCTATCCTAGAATTGGCTAATGATTCGTCGCCCAAAGGTTTGTTAATCAAGGAACGTATTCTTTGATACAGCCTGTGAACATGTAACGAAAGATCCCAAAAATCAACGTTAGCTGTATGACTACATTGTATGCATTCCATAGATTAAAAAAATATATAAATACAGCGTGTGCGCTGTACACTACAGATCAGCTTCCGCAGGGTGTGACGTGGCGGCTGCACTCACACCCCCTCAGACGCTGAGTCGGTCCGGACCCCGTGTAATGATTCCCGAAAAGCTGGATGCGCTGCAGGGAGCCTGGTTGAGGTAAGTGCTTTTATTTATTTATTTTATTAGCTATAGGGGGGCAACTACCTGGCTACAACAGAGGAGGTAACTACCTGGCTACAACAGAGGAGGCAACTACCTGACTACAACAAAGGGGGCAACTACCTGACTACAACAAAGGGGGCACCTACCTGACTACAACAAAGGGGGCAACTAACTGGCTACAACAAGGGGGGCAACTACCTGGCTACAACAAGGTGGCAACTACCTGACTACAACAAAGGGGGCAACTACCAGGGCTACACCAAAGGATTGCAACGTACCATGGCAACAACATAGGTCGGCAACTAACCTGTCAACAACAAGGGGGCAACAATCTGGCTAACCACAAAGGGGGGCAATCTACCTGGCTAACAACAAAGGTGGCACTACCTGGCAACAAACAAGGGGAGCAACTACCTGGCTACAACAAAGGGGCAACAACCTGGCTACAACAAAGGGGGCCTCTAGCTGGCTACAATTGGGGGCCTCTAGCTGGCTACAAATGGGGGCTCTAACTGGCTACAATTGGGGGCTCTACCTGGCTACAATTGGGGGCATCTACCTGGCTACAATCGGGGCTCTACCTGGCTATAAGAAGGCAACACAGGCAACAAAGGGGGTACTACTGGTTTACAAATTGGGCTCTACCTGGCTACAGCAGGGGGCTCGTACCTGGCTGCAAAGGGGGCATCTACTAGCTACAAGGGGGCATCAACCTGCCTGTAAGGGCACTACCATGTTTATGGGGGGCTACTACCTTGCAATAGTGGGCACTAAGCCGGGCTAGTGGTGGACATCTACCTGGCTTTTCTTCCAAGCCGTTATGACAGTTAGGTGGAGTGGGGTGTGGCTTTTTTAAGGGGCGTGGCACACCAACAAGTTAGTCGTGTCCATGCAAATTTTTTGCCGCGACGCGCGTAGTGCGGCGCCCTCTTCGATCTCCTGCTTTTCCGCTTTCAAAAGTTGGCAACTATGTGTTAGCTTTGTACACCATATAAATACATGTTTCACACCTGTACATTTCTAGGAACAGCACAGAGTTATAAGAGAAGCTCCTCCAGAATTTTTATTTCACAAAGATTTACTAAAAACACGACATGTCAGTAAAAAATCATAAGACACAGACCATCTTTTACATATATATACATATTTTTCTGATTGTAGATTTCTCAATTCAGGCGTCTGTATATGATTGTGGGGAACAGCATTTAGAGAGATGTTTTACAGCAGCTTCATGCACAAAGGAGCCTCCTATTGTAACTGATAGATCCTGGTTTATCTATACACGTGTCCCCTTCAGTGTAACCCTGCTTGTACTGATAATAAACAGACTACTGAAAATCATTCTCTACAGAACAGGAAGTTTCAGACAATTATTAGGTCTTGTGGCCAAAGTGAAAACTGCAGGATTTAGGAATTAGTAAAAACATTTTGAAAGTGATATTGTTGGTACAGTTACCTTGGCAACCATACAACACCGTTAATTAATAGGACCCATGTACCATACTTACTGAGCTTCACCTGGTTGCTTTGGCAGCAACTAAAGCCCCACCTGTTGCAGTTGCTCCTCTCCACATCAAGTGTCAGATCAGAAGGAAAAATAGAAATAACACAAAAAAGACGGCAGAGGCGCTTCCTAGTGCATTACCACAAACTGTGGAGACTGTAGAAATACTGGGATGAAACACCTTGTGGAGCTGTTCAACTTGGAGACACAACTCTCGTGGGGCATGTTAGTGTATAAACTAATAGTTTAAAAGACTGAGCTTGGGCGCTCGACTTCAGTTAGAAACACAGATAAAGGAACTTGTCAGTACCTTGCTCATTTTTAAAATAAACACGTGTTATAGGATGTTACATCCTACTTTTATATGTTGTTTTCCTACTGTGGAGAGCACAAACTCGTTTTTTCTGGGGGACACCAATCTTCTGTTGACACATTCTTTTTAAATGTTTAAACTCACTTTTTACATATTTTTAAGAAATGTACGTAACTATGTTTAAATTATTTTTTACATTTTTCTTGTCACTATATTTTAACCCCTTAACGACCGCCCAGCGTGTTTTTGACGGAGGGCATTTTAGTCGTAATTCTGCAGTGATACCAAAAGACGTCGCTGCAGAAAAAGGAGTTTTGCAGCTCCCAGCGCCACAGCTGTGCTAGAAACAGCTCCATTCCTAGTGCAGTCTCTGGGAAGCGCAGGAAACCTCTGATCCCCGGCGCTCAACCCTTTGATTGCTGCGTTCTGTGACCGCAGCATAATCAAAGGGCATTTCCCTGCTCCATCGGGTGATTGGGACTACCAGTGACCTGATGGAGCAGAGAAACACCTGTACAATCAGCCCTGGGGACTAGGGCTGAATCCCCCCCTGCATCGGATAAAAAACAGACGAAAGTCGACCGTTTTTTTCGATGCACGACCACGGATTTTGTCACGTTTTGCGGCAAAAACACGATTGGTTCTCGTTTTTTTGCTGTCGCACATACAATTGAATTGTATGGGGAGATGCCAAGAAAACTAAAAGCGCAGGTATATTATACAACATGTATAATACGCCGGCGCCAGAAGACAAGCATGAGAAAAAAACGCCTGTGGTAGACTACAGGATTTTTTTTATTGTTAGTCTAATAGTGGCTGCCTTAACGATTATATTTTCGCCGGTTTTAAAATCCTAAAAACACAAAAAATACGATCATATTGCTATGCCGTGGAGACATAGACTTAGAATAGCCCCAGGGCCTTCTGTATAACAACTTATAAAGTTGTTTGTGGTCAGAACTCAAATCCAGACAGCCAGAAATTGGTGACATCATATTCTTTGTTTTCCAGAATAAATTGAGGGGTTCATATAAGGCAACACTTTAGAGACAAACTCCGCTGACGCGTTTCGGACGAATAAACGCCGTTAGTCTTCTATGACTAAGGCCATTTATTCGGCTGAAACGTATCAATGCAGTTTGTCTCTACTGTGTTGCCTTATGTGAACTTCTTAATTCATTCTGAAAAATAAAGGACGTGATTTCGCCAATTTCTGGCCCTCTGGATTTGAGTGCTGACCACAAACAACTCTAAGGCCTCGTTCACACGGCTTATTTCAAACGTATTACAATCGGATTGCCGATCGTAAATAACATTCTGAAATTCAGTTGAAAATCATTTGTAAATAAGTGCCACAATGTGTGGCACGTATTTGTTAACTGATTTCCCGACGGATTTCACCATCTCCAATCATTGAAGGTGGTGAATCCGTCCGTAATAATTGACATGCACATTGTTTTTCCGTCCTGGGGCCGGTATTGCCGGTCGACAATCCGCGGCGGCAATCCGCACGGAATAACGCGTCGAGTGAAACACGAGCCGTATTTCTATTGAACATCATAGAAAATAGGCCTGTTACTTAAATCTGACCGATTTGGTTGCCCGACGGATTGACAATCGTCAATCCGTCGGCAAATACGCGGCGAAATAAGCCGTGAGAACGAAGCCTAAGGGCCACAATATGAAAAACTGTCAAGTTCTTAAAACTCACATTGCTGCCCATGCAACCAATCAGAGCTCCCCTTTGCCTTCTTATAGTGCCTCTGGAAAAAAATGAAACGTGGCGCTCTGATTGGTTTGCTATAGGCAACAAGAGTATTTTTTTTAGACCTACACAGTTTTCATACATGGTATGTGGCCCTAAGGCCCCGAGTTCACATGGCTTATTGCCGGCGTAATTGCGGGAAGGATTCGCCCCGCAATTACGCCGGCAGCCGTGCATCGGGGCGGATGAGTGCGTAGTACGCGCCGTAAATAATTCACTTGTCACTTTCTCCCGAGAGAAACGAGGGATGAGAGACGGAATCCATGGTTCTCTATGAGAACTGTGGATTACCTTAAGGACTGGGACGGATTGGAGCCGTATTGCAGCGCAAATACGGCGCGCAGTACGGCTCCAATCCGCGCCCAAAAAGCGTGTGTAACGAGGTCCTAAGTTTCTACGGCCCAAGCCTTCATGGGCGAGGTACGTGCACCCTTCCTAAGGCCTGTATATATGGACGAAAACATTTCTTTGAATTTTTTCTGTGGATTATAGACTCAGCTGGTTACACTTTGCATTATATTTGCCTTCCAGTCTATATAACAAGCCAGAGTACACTTTGTGCTGCTCTGACTGCTGTCTGTGTCACACTGACACAGATTGTAATGTATTAGCATTCATGAATATGCTAATACATTACTTAGTGTAAGAAAAAGGGCAATAGTTATCCCTTAATGGGATTAAAGAAAAAAACACAAAAAAGTAGAAAAAAATAAAATAAATAATAAAATAAATATTTAATAAAAAAGTTATTGTGCACACATTACACATACATACACAAACATATTAGGTATCTAGCGATCATAATAACCCATAGAGATAAAGGGGTGTTATCGTTTGAGCTGCTCGTGGTGTTCAGCTAATTTTCTCAGATTGAGTTTGAAATCCAGGGGCGTATCTCTCCTGTCAGCCAGGCCCTGTCCTCCTCCCGGGGCCGTTTTTCTGTCCTTACTGAAGAACTTTTGACATCATCTTTTTTTTAAGGGAGGGGAGGGGAAAGGTTTGTCTGGATATAAAGCTTTTGTAGCCCCCTGCCTGCCTTTTGTCTGCAGCCTTGAGGGGTCCAGCAAGACCTTCAAAAATGTCTTAGTTTTTAAAACAACTGAAAGCCAACAGCCAGGGTTTCTTTTAGTTGTTTTTCATCAAAATTTTACTGGGCAACAGGGGAGAGAGTTTTTTACCCCAAAAAATACAAATGTTCGCTTTAAAAGTTAAAGATCTCTGTTCTGGGCGGGGTGAAAGTGAAGGTGAAAAAAATGGGGGGGGGGGGAGGAGGAAGGCAAAAACAGCTTTGGGGGGAAAAACCCTCTGCTCCGCTTGTAACCCAACTTGGGCTGGTGGTTTTAGGAGTAGAGCCAAGGTTGGTAGACTAATGCTTTTACAAAGAAGGGGGTTTTGGGGAAATTTTAGTCCCTCACAGGGGATAATTTTCCCCCCCCCCCCCCTAAATTTACACATAGTAAAAGAGACCTAAAATATATAAGGTTAAAACTCTTTTAAAGATATATATACACATACAGGGGTTCCCCAGATCATGTCTCATCTTTCCCCCCAAAATATGCGTTGATTGTTCACGTTTTGGAAGTTTCTTGGATGCAAAAATAGGACACTATATAGGGGAGCTTTTGTGTGTGTATATTTAATAAAAATTTTAAAAATGTCCCACACATATAAATTTTCATTTTCTTTTACGTATGGGGTAACCCCAAAATTTTAAAGAAAAAAAAAAACAAAAAATTTTCTGATTGGGGCTTGGGCCCCCCAACCCTCTGTCTTGCAGGGGTTTAAACACTAAGCAAATGTTAAAATCTAAGCAACTTTACAGAAAAGCAATGTTGAAAAATTTCCCCATGTTATACAAAAAGGGATGAAGTATAAAAGGAGGCGGGGCCCTTGGGATTCGATCTGAGGAAAGAACGGGGCCCTTTTCAAGTAGCACTTTAAAGGGCTGGATCTGTGAGTGTGAGGGAGAGAGGTTTGAAACAATTAAATTTTGTTATTAATTTTATTAACTGGGGGAAATCCCCAAGGGTTTTTTTCCTGGTGCATTTTCTCATGATTTAAAAACCCGGCCCTTTATTTCTCTGTAAATGATTTTCCCCCCCCTTCTGCACAAAAAAAAGAAGGTTTTTTTGTTTCCTTAAAAAATATTCCCCAGCTAAAAAGGAATCGACCCCCCATTTTGTTCGAATGATGCAGCAATTATGAAAAAAGCTAAGATGGGGTCGGGATTTTGACCACTTTTATCGGGGTTTCTCAGGATTTTAACATCTGTTAAACAGTTCTCTTTTGAAGGGAAAAAACTTAAACATGGAAAAAACACTGAAGTTTTTTGGGTATCAATCCCAGAGATTTTTCCCAGAGAAAAACGTGGAAAACCCAAAAAATGTACTTTTAAAAACCTGCCTAAATTTTGGGGCAAACATTTCCCTTTCCCCTCTTCTTATTGCGCCTGGGGGTTTATTTGATTAGGGGGTTATACAAATATGTTTTGTAAACCCTTTTCTTTTTTTAGAATTCTTGGAACCCTGAAACAATTTGATCCCGAACTCTGTGTCTGACTCAGTTTCTAAATCGGCCGATACATTTTCCCCCTCGTGATTTGGAACCCCGGGGAAACGGGGGGCCCCCCCAATTTTGGTAAACAAACCCCCCAACATTTGGCGCCGAAACGTGGGCGTACCTGGGTGGATCTGGACCCCAGGCCCCCGAACCTGCCCGGGCGTTTGAGGCCGGGGAGGATATAAAATTGAGGATGCAGCTCTAAGGCCGGTGGAGTTGATACATTAATGTGTATTTTAATGCCGTTGGCCATTTTTTGTCCCCCGGGTTAGTAGATTGCTTGTGGTTTTGGTCCGGGGTGGTCACAATAAAGTGACTAACCTAGACAACTTTGATCCAGCCCGGCCACGTTTCAAAACTTTGTTGCTGTGATTTCCCATTTAGTTGGGATTGTCACTTTTTTGTAGTCACGAACCCCCTTTGCCGGTTTGGTTGCTGAAATATAGGGGGAACCTTGACATCTCTAGGTTAAATTTGTTGAGTGGTACGGGAGTCTCGGGTATTTTGGGGACAAGATCTGTATTTTGCAGAAAATTCAGGTGGGTCCGGTTGGAACAATTCACTAGGGATTGTTCTGGGCTAAAAAGTTAAATTAGTTTTTTGACAAAGACCGGAGGGTACGGTCCCACTTTGTGGAAAAACAAAAGGTGGGATTTTGTTGGTTAGGCTAGGGACCTTTTTTTAAAAATTTTGAAGAATCCTTGTGTTGTGAGCCGGCCCGGGGCCAGGCCGGGTGGCCACGGCTGTGTAGTCTTTTTCAGGATTGGAACCCCAAGAGAACACCAAATGTTTAAGATGTTTCAAAAGAGAAAAGTTGCCTGAAGAGGCAAAAACGTAGGGGATTGTATGTAGAAAAAAAGGGGAAAAAAAAGTACGGAAAATGCATTCAAATGTATAAGTTGGGGGGGATGCCAAAGAAGGGAAGATTGCAGCCATCTAAATGGCAAGAGGTAGTGGAGAATAAAAAGGGGATTATTAAAAAGGTGGTTGGAGATGGCACGGCTCACCTGAGTGGCCAATAGTTTGCAAAAAAAGGTTTTTGTGGATTAAAAAATGTTGGAGGGAAGGGAAAAGGGAAGGAAAAAACTGCTTCGGGTTTAAATTTTTTTAATTAAAGTTTCTCATTGTTATTTTTCACACTAAAAATTCTGGCAGAGTGAAAAAAAACCCTTGGCTTCAATTCAAAGCATCTGTTGGGGGGGGGTAGCGCTGCGGGGGACATTCTCCCCTCGGTTAAGGTGAAATAGAAATTGTGCGTCAGCAAAGAAAGTGCAGTCGTGTAGTTGATCGAAGAGAAAAGAAAATAAAATATATATTAATAAAGGGACTTGAGAGAAAAAAAAGCTAATTACGATTGGTAATGGTATAAATCATGAAGATAAGTGCATGCTGAGCCAAGCACTGAAAGAACAATGTTTGTCTTCCCTAAGTCCACCCCTAAAGCCCAAGAACTCAGGGGAGAGTGGATGCCCCCCTGCGGTGGTTCCCCCGGCGTTTGGGTCGGGGGGGGTTTGGGGGGAAATAGGGGGGGGCCCTCGTGCTCTGTACCCCCCCTGGGAGAGTACAATCCGGAAAGGTGGGACCCCAAGCTCATTGCATGTTAAAAAACCCGAAGGTGGTCATGTATGTTCTCTCTGGGTCATGGGGTATCACCCTCCACCGGGGGGAGCCATAGTTAACCCCGCCAACCCAAATTGTCCCCCGAGGGGGGTTTGGCGCAGTTTATATGGAAAAAGGGGTTCCAGAGGCTAACCAGGACTGGAAAATTATCTAAAAGGAAAAGGGCCAAGGGGGGAAGACGGGATTGCTTCGAGGGCGCAGGAGTCCCCCTTGCCGTTATAATCCATGCTGTGGGACCGGTTATAGGGGAAAAGATATTGAAAGGAAACATCGGGCTTACATCTGCTATTACAAATGTTTTGGATTTGGTTAATGAAATAGATCCCCAAAATCATACAAGGGGGTCATCCCTCCCATTATCTCCCCCGGTATCTTTATGTTTCCTAAAAAAATTATGCAATTTTTCACAAAGGGGCCAAACCCCCTGGGCCCAGATCCCCTCAGACTATTTAGCTGTTTGGGGGGGGGGGGGGTCGATTCATAAGTCGCCTCTCACCCATGCAATTAATGCTGGGTCCCTTCCCTACTTGATGATCCGTTTCCCTAGTATCAGACCCCTTTCCCCTTTGGAATTACTTAAGCGGCCCTTCTGCAGCTCTGATGGCAAAAATACGGGAACTCCGAAGGAGGGAATTAGACCTTTTTGACCCGGCATCTGAAGATGGGATAGGTACGTGTGCCTTTTAAGGCCTTATCTGCGTTATAAGCCCCTAATGGAACCCATGCCCAAGATTCCACCTTATTCTACAAAGCTACCCCAGGACTTATGGCTCAAGGTCCTGACGATGGGGGGACTACTGCATCCTGCTGTGTCATTTTGTCTCAAGGAAGAAGGCCTGAAGTTTCAGACCAGATCTTACTAAACTTTGGTGTCCTAATTCCTTACACCCATGAAACACCCCCGGGGAGTCCGCACTCAAGACCATGGGGGGAAAAAACAACCCCCTTTGGGGATCTTTTCAAGCACGTTGGATCCATGCTGGGGAAGCGCCCAACTGTTTAAAGGGTGTACACGCCAAATTTTACGGATAAGACCGCAGACATCGTCCGGGACATGATGTAATTATTCAGGCCCCCCCATGCCCTTGCTGCAGTCCTACAGCGCCTTTGCGAAGCATATGACTCATCAGCCCCATCTACGCTTACAGTGCTTTTTTCTGTGCCCTCACCAGCCCACTCTTTTCCCACTACCGGGGGGGAAGAAACAAAAAGTGGACTATGCCCCCGAAGATGATGACCCCCATGATTGTTTGAAGCCTTACAAGATAACTGCTGCCCCATTCACGGGGGGACCGAGGAGATCCCCCGCAGTTTTTGATCTCGGACTGAGGGGAAAAAAGATATGCTACTAAGATGGGACTTTTATACGGGTTTTGAAATAACCAGAAGATAAAATCCTCATGGCAAAAGGCACTGCCCCCGCCTTTTCAGCTCAAGTTGCGTTACAG
The DNA here is from genome assembly GCA_025379985.1 of Phyllomedusa bahiana. Classification (NCBI taxonomy): domain Eukaryota; kingdom Metazoa; phylum Chordata; class Amphibia; order Anura; family Hylidae; genus Phyllomedusa; species Phyllomedusa bahiana. The sequence goes on from JAODAL010017597.1 coordinate 65,918, forward strand.
GCTCTGGGGAAGTGTAAAATGGCCAAGGAAAAGACGGCAATATATGGACGATTAAGGTATGCTATGGCTAGCACATGACTTTGGACTCATTGGAAAAAACGAGGTTTCATCACAGCAGCCCGGGAACCCCCGTCAAGATGCAGTAAGATCAAGTCTCTAATGCCGCATTGAGTGCCCACAAGGTAGCCCTCTTTAAAGGGTTAAAGCCCCTGGCAAAGTGAAAGACAAACAGACCGAGGAAAACCAGACAGCAGACCCGCCCCAAAAGCACAGCTCTTTGGTGTGTGTCACAATGGCTGGTCTGAGCCCATTATGGTAACCCCAAGCTCAGAAAAAGGGGAATTTATTAAACAACAGGAAAGATAACTCCCGCCTCTGTTGGGGTCCGGGTGGGCCCCCCCAAAAAGAATATCGCAGAAAAACATTGGAACTGCAAAGGAGAAAAAGCAGTGAAGAAAGATGGACAACCCCGAAAAAGGGAAATTTGGGAAATGCAAAGGCCCCTTTTCTGTTTACCTAGACGACTGTATCCTGCCCTTGCAGCCTGGGCCCATGGGAAATCATCGGGAAAGAACAGGCACCAGCCTGTGCAGAAGTTGTACCATGTCCGGAAAACAGTTCCTGATGCGCTTACAATCAAGCTGCCCATCGCACCCCTGCAACCCCTTCCCCCCAACTGCTCAAGTTCCCATGCAGATTGGCGAAAACAGAAAATCCCCTTTCCCAAAGGGTTCAAGTGGACCACATCCAGATCCAAGAAGGGGAAAAATGAAAATGTTTTTGGGGTTGCGTGAATGTTTTCCGGATGGCAGAAGCTACCCCGTGACCAACATGACCTCCAAAAGGTAAAGGCAAAGAAGTTTATTACTGAATAGCTTGTCGATTTGGAATCCCCCAGGTTCGAGGGTCGGACCAGGGTCCCGATTCTCTTCCCCCGTTTTCCGAGAACTTTGGAACTGTTTGGGGTTAGTTTTGGGCCCCCCACACGCCGTACCATCCCAAAAGCTTGCGAAAGGTAGGAGAAAGAATGGGGCCTCAGAATAAGTTTTCAAAAAATGATGCTGAGTCCCCTTGCCCCGCAGCCCCTTCTCCCAATTGTTCTATACCAGTTAGGCACACCCCCCCAAACAAAAAACATGGCCTAAAACCCCATTTGAGATACTGTTTTGGGAAAACCCCCTTCTGTGTTTGAGGGCAGGAGCAAGATTAGGGGAAAAAAAGTGACAGGGGTTACAATTTTGATTGAATTGTCTAAAAAGGGTTTATAATTTGCTGCGCAGTCTCTTTGTCTTCCAGAAACCCCCGGGGAAACGGTCAAGATTTAAAACCGGAGAAGGGTGTACATAAAAAAGGCATATAAAGGGGGAATTGCCTGGAGCCCAGATTTAAGGCCCCTTTACTGTTATCTGTTTCCCCCACGGCAGGAAATTGGAGGGGAAGCCTAGGGATCCATGCTTCCATTGTAAAAGGGACCGTGACAAATGATTTTATAATCTTTTTTGTTTTTTCCGAGCTAATGCTGTAGTAATTTTTTTTGGATGGACATCAATCAAAGTGTGCAAACCCTTTTTATTTTTGTTTTGATATATTCCCCCAATAATCCCGCCAGAAGGTGTCTTTCCCCCAGGTATGGACCTCGATCCCTTTTTGACAGGGGTGTTTTTCTTTGTGTAAAAACGCCCCGGGGAAAGAAAATTGCTATTACTGGTCGATGTAGTATTAGATTCTATTGGGGGTGCAAGGGGGGCCCAGATCAGTTTAAGCGCTAGGTTTAAATTGCTGCAGGGTTCGCTTCCCTTATTCCCCAAGTTAATTTAAGAAGTAATGGATTAATTACAAATTTTTTATAATCGCAAGGTTTGTTAATTAAGTAGAGATGGGGTTTCGGGGGTCTATGAAGAATTAGGCCCAATACAGGATGACTTTTTCAGAACCCATTAGCCATCGACATGGTGCTGGCGGAGAAGGAGGAGTTTGTGGATGATAGGGAAGAATGTGCATAAACCTGCAACACAGGAGTGAATGGAAAAATACTACGCCCTAGGTAAGAAAAGAAACTGTCCCCAAAGGGAAATTTAAGGAACTCAGGGGGTGGAACTCTTGGGCCCCCTGGCTGCTGATTGGGGGCTGGAGGGTGGAACGTGGTTAAGGGAGGTGGGATGGTACTACTGTTATATGGGGTGTACGTTTTTTATTTGGGTGCTGCATTCCCCCCTATAAAAAAAAACTATTGGGCCCGGGTAGCTGGGAGGAGCCACTAGGAACTTTCCTTTGCACGAAAGGAGCCCCTCGTGTGCAGGGGGAGGTATTTTTTGACACCCTTTCCACCCCAAAACCCCAAAAAAGTAAAAACCAATCTTTCTTGATTTGAAGGGACAGTTTAAGGGAAAACCTCACATGTTAGGTAGGCACTGGAAAATTGCTGTTGAAATTCACCCCTTAGGGGGTTTCCTCCCCCTTCTGAAGAAATCCACACCCCCTTTCCCCCCGTGGAGCCCCGTTTCCAAAGGTCCTGTGTAAATTTTTAGTTTAGGAAACAATAGGGACATAAAACTTTTTTAATTTAATGATTTAATCAAATTTGAAATTTAAGGAAATTCCCAAGCTTTTTTCCGGTGCATTTTCCCCAGATTAACCAGATTAACCTTTTTAAAGATTTCCCACATTCTGCACAAAAAGAAGGTTTTGTTCCTTAAAAGTCATCTCAGCTAAAATGGGGAAAGACTCCATTTTGTCAAGAATGATGCAAACAATTATGAAGAAGCTAAGATGGCCGGGATGTTTACCCCCTTGTTTTGGCTTTCTCAGGAGTCACCTTTTATCGTTCTCTTTTTGGGCAAAAACTGGGGAAAAACCCGAAGTTTTGGGTAAAACAATCCCCGGACTTTTTTCCCCAGAGACAAGGGGGACCCCCTAAAATTACTTAAAAAGCTGTAAAAAACAACCCCCCGCCTCTCCCTTTTCCCCCCCCCTTTTTTTGTTTGATTAAAACAAAATTGTGTAAGGGTTTGCTTTGTTAGAATTGTTGGAACAGAACAAATTTGATCCAGAATCTGTGCTGACTCATTTTTAATCGGCCGATACTGTTCCCCCAAAGTGTTGGGAAACCCGGGCAAACGGGTGACCCCCAATGTTGGTAAACGACCCCCAACAAGGAGGTTAATCAACCTCTTGGCAAAAGCCCCCTTAAACAGCAAGTAATTGCCCAGAACATTGCCCCTAAAGTTTGGGAGATGAGTATAGAGCCAGCAGCCTTGGTTTCACTATCGATTTTAACAGTTTCAGAGGGGAGTAAACACAGAGTGTGCAGGCAGCCAATCACAGCCCCAAGGGGGCATGGCTGGGACGTTTCGTTAGGGGCGTACCCCAAACAGGCTGGATGAAATGTCAGCCAGCCAATCACAGTGCAGGGGGCGTGTCTAAGGTGGGGAGCATCGACAGGGGGCGTTCTGACCAGCAACACCCAGAAATAGAAGACAGATTTAAAGAGAAGCTCATATCTTCTAAACCAAGTGACAGAGGTAATGCAACCCAATTACAAAAGTGCTTATTTTTACTGTCCCCATAATCTGAGACATGATCTTTGTAGCGATAAAACCCCTTTAATCTAACTGGTTATTTAGTGTGAAATGTGAATGGTGTAAAAATATGATAAAAAATCTTTTAAAAAGTAAATGTTTTTGCAGTAACTTATTTGTAAACTTAAACTACGCCCCCAAAAATACAATTTCTCCCACATATAACGAGTCCTCATACAGCTGTATCACTTAAAAGATAAAAAAGTTACGACTGTTGAAACGTAAGGAGGCAAAAACTACAGAATTTAGCTGATCTTGAAGTACTTTTCAGGCCTGGGGCTTAAGATGTTACAAAATCCTAAAATCTTGCCCTGTCAATTTGGCCACTAAGCCTTACAATAGACTGATACTACCTGTTTTGTACAGATCACTTCACAGTAGTCTCCTCATTATCAGCACTGGCAGGATTATGATGAAAAGTAACGCCTGTACTATAAAGCTATAGCTAGATAACGCATTATCCATCTAGTGACATTGTTAACACTGGGCATTCAGGGCAAATGCCTCAAGCTCTCTGATCTCTCTTCTACTATCTCCTAGATCATAGGCCCCCGTGGGCTCATAGGTTATGGTATTTTGAGACAGTAAGACCCTGTGCAGGGCCCTCCGTTTTTTCTGGCATTTTGCTGCCTGCAGGGGAATCTGACTACACAGGCAAAAGAAGTCTCGGCCACTCTGCCCCACCTGTCATGGGACAGAATGGCTGAAACAGGTAGACACAGAAAAACACTTAAAAAAATGCAACAATAGAGTCTCATTGTTTTCTATGAAAATATATACCATCAGTGCACACAACGCACGTCATTTGATGTGTTACGCATTGCATAAAACACTATAATACATCCCAATTCATTGTGCATTATGAGCGACATGTATGTACGGGGCTGCACCAGTATTCTGGTGTCCTTTTAGCCCAAAAACTGACGCAGCCCTCTAGATGTATGAGCAGGCACACTCCAAAAGTAGGCGCATTTTGTGACGCCCGAGGCACTTTGTAATGTGCCTAAGATATGGGGGCGTTCTGGAGGCATGTCGCACCACAACCGTATGATTCTACACATTTATGAAGAGAGGACGGTAAAACTGGGCGCATTACTGCTGAAACAGCCAGACCAAGTTACAAGTGGTTTGCCTGAGTTGAAAGCACTAAATCTAGGACCTGCAGTAGAACAGGTTCATATATTCAAGTGCATTATACGCTACTAATGTGCGCAATAACATTGGCATCTGGGCAACAAAATTCATACATGTCGACCTATGTGTTTTATGTGCAGAATTTTACAATGGGAAGTCAATGTGGATTGCAAAAAATACATCAAATGACATGTATTGATGTTATTTTTGTGTGTATTTTGACATTTAACGCATAAACAAACACAACAAATACAATGAATTTCCATGTACTGAAAAACCCGTAAAAATATGCATAAAATATGTGCCAAAGAACACCCCTATAGAACCTCCAAATGAAGAAGACGCTCATAAAAACAGATAGACAAGTGCATACAAATGACAAAAGTACTTATTTCACTGCTAAATTTTACACCTTGTGAACATAGCCTTCGACTTAGGGAGACATGTATGAAGGAACATGCTTCTAAGTGAATAGTCCAGTCTCATTTTCAGTTTATAATGCGCCTGAATGTATGAAAGTGTTTTTTGTGTGATTATAAATGAGGTCTTAAGTTCGACGCGCCTCGCCTATGTGCTAGGCGCATTACGAAACTTAGGCGCATTAGTAAGAAAAGTCATCAGAATAACATGTTAGTGAATAGAAACTATGGTACTGATCTTGCTTGGTGGACCACAGGTCCCAGCAAGATCTGTGGTGTGTTGGCTCTTGCTGTATGTAGAATAAGGGTGAAGCAGCAAAATAAATTTCAAAATTTTAATGAGAAAAAATTTAAAAAAAGTAAAATCAAAAACAACAACTCAGGGGGTTATTTAATGTAAAACTAGTTTTTAGATTCTTTTAAAATTTAAATAAATGTTATAGGAATTTTTTATATTTTTGGCATATTTATATGTTTTAATTAATTATATATAAAAAAAATTTTTTATTCAATGTAAAAAAATTTCATTTTTACAGTTTGTAATTTCATAAATTATTTTTTTTTTTTTAAAGGTATAAGTTGAGAAAATTTTGGGACATTTTTCCCCAAACAGAAAATCTGCTTCATCCTCGGTCAGGCGACCACATTGAAATGGTCTCCCTGTTCAAGCAGAATCGCCTAGTTTTGCGGGATCCACATTCTATATGTGTCTAATATTTGTGGGGTGTGCCAGCCCCCAGAAGTCCCCTCATGTTAGACAAATTTAGAAGTTTACGGAGCAAGGGCCCCCTAAAATTCATAGGACTTTTTTAAAATTTGTAGACTGCTCACTTGGCGCATTTTACAAAAAAAAAAAAAAAGAAAAGGGTAAAAAAAAACCCGATCATGCATGTCTCCCTAAATGTATGAAAAAACCCACATAAAAAGGCCTGTTTCTTCCGTGAAATAAGTGCTTACTTTACTGCAAAATTTGAGACTGTGTGAATGTAATGGCAGCCGGGGCATGAGCAGAGGAGAAGTATATGAGTCATAGTTGCATGTATTAAGGTGACAGGAATCTTACAAAACCTCTCATACTCGCTCAGTGCCAGTTACAGTAATGGAGGGAGGGGTGGTACCTGCAGCCTGATGTAGATGTTGTGGTACTCTCCTGCCCAGGATGGTATTGCGAGGTGCCCTTGATGATGTGCATGTGTATGAAGCAGGGGCAGCCAATCACAGTGAAGGGGATGTTTCCCATCCAGGGGTGTGTCAAAACAGGCTGAATGAAATGTCAGTCAGCCAGTCACAGAAAAGGGGGGTGTCCCATCCAGCTACTGCAGAAATAGCTATGGATGCACAGAAAAGCTCATATCTACTATACTAAGTGACTTAGGTAAAGCAAACCGATTCCAAAAGTGCTAATTTTTACGGCCCCCATCATTTGAGATATGATCTTTGTAGCGAGAAAACCCTTTAACTGAAAGTTACATATTCTAAAAGGCTCATGAGAAAATAACTGGGAATCAGCAGCGCCATCTATGGGACACATGTCTGGATTTAGCTTACAAATACTAATGAAAAACATGAGTCTTAACGATTCTGACGATGCAGGAGCTACATAGCTCAACGTTTTTTCTGCACAGAAGCACTTCTGGGCACCCGCTGTACAGGACACTGTGGCTCCTTTGTTCTCAGGATTTTTGTGGGTCCCAGAGGCAGAGCCCCCACTTATCATATATTAATATGCCCTTACTTTAGAAAATGACAATAGCACTTTAATGCCTGGAGGGCCAGATCACTCTGCTCCTAGATCAGAGCTAAGGAGACACTAAACTTTTAGCTGAATTGTTCCTAACTACTGAGATGCTGTGTTGTAAACATCTCCAAAGCCAATACATGTCATTTACTTTGTGTTTATTATTTTGTGGATAAAGGACTTGAAAAACACATTACATTATAACAAAGGGTCTCCACTAGTGTATTTGCCACTGTATGTAAATGATATGGTACAGTTGAATAATGCCATCTATTTTTGATGGGATTTTTCCATAGGAGATGTACTGAGACTGAAAACTACATTTAATAGTTTGTATTACAACTGTTTTCCTTTGCTTAAGTGTAGAGCTTAAAAATGGTTCATATCATTTTGCTTGTTGTTCTTCCATGCATGAACAATCGCCTTGATGATGCATTCAATCTATGAGAAACTTCCAATTGAAAAAGGCACTCTTGTATATTTTAAACACCATGAATCATGAAAAACTCATCATAGTATGGTAAAAGCATTAGCATCCGACTGCTCGTAGCGGCTTCGGGAAAGCATTTTGTTACAGTATTGCATGTTACAGATGAATGGAAATCTTTTTTAAATGGGAAATTTAGCTCCGTGATGCTGATATTTTCATGATTGCTTGAAGCTCACAATAGCCATTAACACGTCATTGTGATTTTGCTGATGTGTGTATATATAGCCCAGCTTCATTATTTGTGGACTTTCAATTTGTTAGACATGCTGTCAGACATTACACATAGGTTTATTCAATGCGTCTAGTACATACCTGGAGACACTATACAAGCAAAGGTCAAGCAGTTTATTGGCATGACTCATTCTCTGATTTGCAGACTATAACGTTCATCAGACTGAGAACTCAGCTAACAAAGCTAATATTTCTGCTGTTTTTTGGGGTGTCCATGTTTTGTGTGGGCTAAGTCATACAGGTGGTTTAGTCAGAGTCGCCTTAACAGATTTACGGGCCCCTGGGCATAACAGTGCAGTGGACCCTGCCCAGTTACAGGACATCACACCAGGCCATGTATCTAGCTATACCGAAACAAGGCAACATATGATGCCATACCTCTAACGACCTCCGAGCATGTGCATATAATCACAATGCCTAACACATCACTGACCTATTGTAGGCAGCTTGCAGCCAACAGGACTAATTGACAGGGTAGGGAGCTGATGGCTTCCTGCTTCAACCTGACTGTTAACTGTTTGCATATCCGTAAAACACAGAAACAGTTAAATAAGCAGCCACAATCCAGGGATGTGCCCTGGATTCCTAGGACATACATTCACCACTTAGGGTTCCTATGCTTGTGGGTCCCTGGCCATCTTATCCATTTAATAAAATGGCCTAGGTCTATTTCCCCCCACAGTAGAGAGCTGCTGGAAACTATAACATGTATTATATGGTATCCTATTCAGGATTTTCATTAGCAATTAGAAGATGTATATTAAAGCCTGCATTTACCAATGATCTTGTCTAGATATATGTCTGTCCTTCCAGTGATATAACTATTCGGGAGCATCTTCTCTTAAATCTCTGTGCAATGCTGTTCCTCTGCTATTCTTTTTAGAAATGTATTACCGAATCAGTCAAATAGGTTTTACTGTTCCTGTTTTCAAAGAGGTGTATTAGTGCACACACTGACTGTCCGCACTGATTGGACAATGTCAGACTGTGCAGGAACGCACCGCCAATTGGTAACACCCAGCTGACTTATTCCGTAATATTTTTCTAGAAGCATCAAAAGAGGAACAGCAAAATAAAGAATTGTTATTTCACAGGTAACACAAGTAGTTACAGAAACAAACATATCAGCAATGACCACATGTCCTCTTTAAGTAAGGAAAACAACAGGTTCCCCAACATGGTGAGCTCATCTTTTGGTGTCCTGGAACGCCAAATAGAAAACCATGTCTTGGAGGATATGGGGGAATTTTCTTTTCAGGAGTTAGTTGTGACAGTTTTCCCAATGACATGACAATTAGGCGATATTGCTTTAATGGTCCCATGCAAGTAAGGAGCCCAAGTTCACTTGTAGGTTCCCAGTTGTCCACCAGTTACAGTATGGGAGCTACAAAGATTCATGTCCTAAAATCAGTGGGCTGTATGTAATATCAATGATTTGCCAGTCTGCTTCCCAGCATGATATTCTTCTTTTCACATACTTATAAATCATAAATCGCAATTAGTATTCTATTACCTCTCCTCTATGTGCCCAGTGTGTTATTAGACCCGGCAATTGATCAGCAACACTATGATCTAAAAGGGGTATAACCATGTCAGACATTTATGGCATATCAACAGGGTGTTTATGACCCAGAAGTGGATCTGTACCTGTCTGGAGAATTGAGATGCCCTTATCCCTTGTCCCCACTTGTGCAAAGGCTGCAGAGAATGGAGTGTTGGCCTGTCAATATGCCTAAAATAGAGATAGGAATACCCCTTTAAGGTTGGGGAGGGAGAAGAAGTCTCAGTTGATTTAATCCCACCAATCTCTCTTTACAAAGTGTTTAATTTTTGTATCAGATTTAGTGTATGTTCATATGGTGCGGGGCGTACTTCAGTTCATAATTGTGCTGCAATACGCCAGACGTATGCACTGCAAATACGATAAATCATAGCACTTATTCAGTGCTATGATTACCTGCTGTTTTCCCTGGCGTATACTGTGTGGCGGTAGAAAGAAGTGACATGTCACTTCTTATGCATCGGGGAAAGGGAAAGTGCATGGGGGCCAGCTGGAGCATTTTAGAAGTATGCACTAGACAGTGTGTACTTCTAAAGCAGCAAGCGTATAGCGCCACGCACAGTATGTACCGCTATACGCCTGCTAGAAATCATGTGAACATACCCTTAATTGCATAAACTGTGGAAGCTTCCTAGTTGCTGTTATCAATATTATTGTTTTCTATCTTTATTCAAATATAAATAATGATGGTATATTAGCTCTTAATCATTATTCTAAGGCTAGAACCACACAGTATATAACAAAAACCATCAGAAAGCCAACGGTTTTGTGTCCGATGCACGACTGCAGTTTTTGTCATGTTTTGCACAAAAACTGCAGTCACTTTTAGCTTTTTTTTTTTCTACCATTAAATTGATTGTGCGGAAAACACACCAGACGCCGGCATATTATACAACCTGTTCCTAAAACCGCCAGCGCCAGAAAACAATCGCAAAAAAAAGACCTGTTTAAACTAAAGTTAGTTTTTTCCTATTAAAGTCTATGGGCTGGCTGAACGGTTGGATGTTCAGTGGTTTCAAAATACTAAAACTGCCGAAAATCCGACTGTTTTCGTGTTGTAGACATAGCCTAAAAATAACATAAATAAAAACACTCATCAAATAATGGAGATACTGTGTTGTTTATCCTGTATTGTGAGTGCCACCTTGTGGTCATTATTTGAATATCATTCCCATAGTAACTTTTTTTTTTTTTCATTTTCTTTTGTGAAAAGATCCCTTAATTTTGATTCTGCCCCAGCACAATCACTGCTTTGTTCTGGAATTATTCAAATACAGGATCAGGTCTTATTACTGCAATGCAAAGCTTTAGAATTAGTTATTCAGCTTTACCCTGACGGGATCGTTTCTGTAATTTTGGACCTGTGCATACGGACTAACACAAGGTTCTCAGTTTTTCTTGATTTTAGTGACTGCAGGAACACATTTTATAACAAGGGGAATAAAACACACATTGTGAAAGAACTAAGGTTTTTTTTTTTACCTAAGCAGCAGTAACTTAATCAGAAACAGTAGTCAGTACTTTACCAATCTGTAACTATTATTAAACCACAAAATATTTCAGACAACCATCTTCAGTTGATTACAGAATCCTTGATTAGTGGCATTTACAGCTTTGAGGATATCTAGAAGTTATTCCGGAAATGTCAACCCATGACTTCTGTTATCTCTTCCCAGAAATGTAAAAGGCTTTTAGGAAATCTTCATTTGTCCTTAAAGTGGTTGTCTCACTACATTGATTCGTCCTGTTTTCTTGCTTTCATTTTGAATTCAGGGGCGTGTCTACTGGCTTCCACCAGGCTGCAATAGAAGTCAGGTCTGTAGCTATAGCAACCAGTGCTGGCAGCCTATCATGAAAGATTGAAAAGGTCTGTAGCTATAGCGACCTGAGGAGCTGATGCAGCCCATACAAGAGGGGATATCTAGGAATAGGTAGGACACTGTTAATGGATACATATTGTAAAGTGACTTGTTTTTGCAAGATCTTTAACATAAAAAGCATTCCTTGCAGTGAGACAGCCCCTTTAAAGAGAAGCTCACCACTATGAAGACAGCGACCTTCTGCTTTCTCTTTAGGTCCTGCAGATGTCACCGCCAGACTGCTCTCCAGCCCGGAGTGGAATAGGCCCAAGAGCTGAGCTGCCTCAGAAACAGTAGATTCCACCAAGTTGTATAGATAACACCTGCCTAAAAACCCAA
>JAODAL010017598.1:0-77265 GCA_025379985.1 Phyllomedusa bahiana
ACAGAGTTTCCCCCCCCCCTAAATTCTAACCCATTGTAAGAGACCTAAAATATAATGTCAATCTCTATAATTATATATATACACATCCATAGCTCCCCTATATCATGTCTCATTCCCCAAGTTTTTGAAATTGTATCACATATGTTGGAAGTGTTTGGGGTGGGGACTACTGTGAACACAATATATAGGGGAGCTTTGTGTGTGTATATAAATAAAATGGTAGTGTTTACACATATATTTTCATATTTTTAATATGTGTACAATTTATAAAAAAAAAAAAAAACTACTGATGGGCTTGAACTCCTAACCTCTCTCTTGCAGAGCAGATCAGCTAAGAATCCTTATGTTATACACTACAGATGATGATGTCATAAGGAGGCGGGGCTTGCATTAGATCTGAGGAACAGAACGCCCTCTTAAGGACTGGACCTGTGAGGAGGTGAATCAACCTCTTGGCAAAAGCCCTTTGAACAGGCAGTAATTGCCCAGATCATTCACCCTAGAGCTGGGGGGATGTATATAGAGCCAGCAGACCTTGGTTTCACTATCGATTTTAAACAGCTCAGAGGGGAGTAAACACAGAGTGTGCAGGCAGCCAATCACAGTGCAGGGGGCGTGACTGGGGCGTTTCGATCTGGGGGCGCAGCCCAAAAGGCTGCATGAAATGTCAGCCAGCCAATCACAGTGCAGGGGGGTTTTTGTTAGGGGGCGGGATCCAAACCAGGGGGGTCCCGACCAGCAGCAGCAGAAATAGAACACAGATTCACAGAAAAGCTCATATCTGCTAAACCAAGTCACTGAGGTAATGCAACCCAATTAAAAAAGTGCTTATTTTTTACTGTCCCCATAATCTGAGACATGATCTTTGTAACGATAAACCCCTTTAAGGATCAAATAATCCTGCCAGACCCTGACCAAACGCAACCCCCACATGTGACCATCAGCTGTACACAGGCTCTGAATACGTATATTACCCCATACAGGGACCAGATAGTGGTAGATACTAGTTGTATGTAGGCTCTGCAGAAATATAAGTGATTACACTGCAGTTACATTTAGTGACTCACAGGAGACGTCTTTTCTGTTCAGTGTTTTGTTCACTTTCCCTTTTCTTCCCATTCGGTTCACACCTTCATGCTGAGTTCTCCCGGCCAATACTCGTCCTGCAGATTTGGACAAAAAATATCTTTAGAATCCTCACATTTCCAGCAACTCCTTAACTTATAGGTATATAAGTCCCCTCAGTTAGACAGGTATATTTGTCCCCTCAGATAGGAAGCTATATAGGTCCCTGCAGTTAGACAGGTATATGTGTCCCCTCAATTAGGCAGGTATATATGTCCCCATCAGTTAGGCAGGTATATAGATATGCCCTCTCAGTCAAGCAGGTATATAGATATTGTACCCTTAGACAAGCAGATATATAAATATAGGGTCACTCAGAGGTTTTATAGATATAGGGGTCACTCAGGCAGGTATATAGATATAGGGGCACTCAGGCAGGTATATAGATATAGGGGCACTCTCAGGCAGGTATATATAGGGGCACTCTCAGGCAGGTATATAGGGGAACTCAGGCAGGCATATAGATTTAGGGGCACTCTCAGGCAGGTATATAGGGGAACTCTCAGGCAGGTATATAGGGGAACTCTCAGGCAGGCATATAGATATAGGGGCACTCAGGCAGGTAAAAGGGGCATCAGGCAGGCTATGATATAGGGACCACGGGGCAGGATATAAGACACTCAAAACAGGTAATAGGGGCACACAGCCAGGTATATGGGGGCACCAAAAAGGCTTTAAATAGATATGGGGGGGCAACAGGGGGGTATATAGGGCACACAGGCAGTATTATAGTTAGGGGCCCGGGCAGTAATATATAGACTGGGGGGCAAAAGGTTATATATAGATTTTGGGGGCACACTGTCTTTATATATAGATATTGGGGGACACAGGCAAAATTTATAGATATGGGGACCAGGCAGTTAAAAAAAACACAAAAATACTTACCTTACCTGTTTTCAGGCGGGCTCCTTTTTCAGGCCAGCCACCCGCGCCGGGATGTCTCTGGCAGCCCCTCGGGGATACCTGTGAGGGGCTATGCGACCGAGGAGGGGCGGTCGCGATGAGATCACTTTCATCGCGACGCTGCCCAGTGGGCAGCACGGGCCCGGCGGGTCCTCGCGTATGAGGCCCCGGGGGCCCCGTGGGTCGGACCGGAGCCGGTCCGACATTGTTGGGAGCAGGGAGCCCTCGCTCGGCCCCGCAGAAGCCCTCCTCTTGCCCCGAAAAAACCCTCGCTCTCTGTCCGCAGAACCCCCTCGCTTATGTGGTCCAGGGGGAGCCCCTGCTGCGCCCCTTAGGAAACAGAGGTAGGCCCCTGGGTTTTGCCTCCCCGTGTCCCGGCCTGGCTGCAGGCCTGGTGTCCTCAGCAGCTTATCACTGCAGGCCAGTAGTAACCAGTAAACAAGCCCTTGAATTAAAAAATGGAACTGAGAAAACAGGACTGAGGTAGGATGAATCGATGTATGAGAAAACCCTTTAAAGGAGTATACCCACGAAGGAATATAACCCCATAAAACCAGAGGTACACAGAAGGCCTATAGATTTCTATGGGTGCTGTATAACTGATCCATCTAGCACACACCCATGCATGAAGACTTATAATTACTGTAGTGATAACTGAATGCATTTGCCCATTTTAAAGGGGTGTAACCACAAAGCAACATCCAGTTTACAGGTCTGCTCGTTGCATGTGTGAAAACGAGGAGGGCATTATCCGGAACTCCTATAGAAGTAAATGGGGAGGACGGCCACCAGTACCGCCCTCCTCATTCTCACACCCGGTCGGCTTGTCGCTTGACTTGCGCCGACGTTTAAAGTGGTTATTCCTTTGTCTTTACACCCCTTTACAATGGGCAAATTTATTCAATTATATCGTAAGTCTTTGTTATAGAAAATGTGGGAAAATTGGTCAGTTATCAGCATCCTTAAAAAAACTATGGGGGCCCTTTTATAGGGTTATGTTTGTATTTTTGGGGCTTCTTCTCTAGAAGTATATCATTTCACTCTGAGTGACCACTAGATTAAATGACCACTTCAGTCTGCATTTGGACAGTATACGCACCCCCAAAGAAAATTTTGGCCCCTTTTTTATGCTCAGGGTTTTATGGGTTATGTTTGGTTTTGCGGAGTTTCTTTTCTAAAAGTATCATGTTATACACTGAAACATTTTGGGTTAAAAATTTACCATCCAGTTAGGTTGGACCTTTTGGGTCTTCCGGGCCACGCAATTTTTTGATGCATACGAAATTTGCCCTGTGGACAGGATGATTCCCGCGTTGCGCATATTAGATGGCCGGGGGACTGAGATCTTGAGCAGCCGTTCTCCTCCCCCTATCACTGGGTAAAGATTGGGGGGCTTGAAGCCAGAAAAAAAAGAAAAACTTATCGGCTATTTTCAACCCTTTGGATGGTGCAGATCTCCCCTCCATAGGTTTTTGATTTCTTCAGGCGCCGGTGGGTCAGTGTATAACGGGGCGTCAGTATACGTTTTTGAAGTGTGCGTTGGCTACCCTGCTTTAAAGGCTCCCGGCCCATTATTTTTTAATGAGTGCTATGATTTTTTCTTATTTTGCAGGGGACTTCGGGCATATTGTAGCCCAAATTTCCCCCCAAAAAAAACCATGCAAAAAGCCTGTGAACATACCCTGAAGACCAGCCATGAAGAGATGAGCTGTGGTCAGCACAATGGCTAGATAAACCTTAGGGTAATGTTCACACAGCTGATTTAGACGCTGTTTTTTGGAGTGCGGTTTTCATAGCGTTTCCGCTCGGGCATCGCCAAAACAGCATCCAAAATGTACCAAGTTTATGTAAACACATTGTGTAGTTCACACATGACAAGGTTTTAACGCGCGTATTTAAACTCTTCTCTTGGGAAGCAGTTTTTTGGGCGCGGTCGCATGTTCAAATCTTGAAGCATTTTCAGGTACTTGAACCTCGTGTGTTTTTAAGCGCTATTCTCGACCGTTTTTGGAGCGGTTTGCACGGTTTTTTACCTCGCTATTAATTTTCTATGGTGAAAACAGTGTTTGAAATCCTTCATCCAAAACCTGGTCCAAAAAACGCGCCGAGAAACGCCTCTAACACCTCTTCTGAAAGGAGGAGCGTGGTTTCAGGCGAGGTTTTTTGATGCTGTTTTTGGGCGCTGAAAAAATCTGCGTCCAAAAAGCGCATGTGAACATTAGCTTCACTGTCCTGCGCTCCTCAAAGGGTGGTGTCAGAAACCATTGCGCCCACACCATACGTCATCTAACCATCTTGAACTGACAGACTGAGAGGAAGAGTTTCCCAACTCTTTCGATTTGTGCCAAAAATTCTGACCCTCCTATGAGCATGGCCACAGAAATCTTGATTCATCTGCGCATTGAGCCATGTTTTTATACACTCCATCAGTAATCCTCTTTTGGTGCTCTTCTTGACATCTTGGTTTTTCTCTGGTTTTTCGCTAGACAGCAATGGTGCTGCGCATCGGATGTCGTTGCAGACAATCTTGCTGAGGAACGATGCGTGTGTGATATTCGAACACATACCGTTGGAGCACGGCGTATTTGCTCAATTTTGACTCTCAGCGCCTGTATCTCAGAACCATTTCACAAATCCCTCCTCTGTCTTTATCGATGGATTTAGTTACTGTCCACCGGATGCCCTTTTGTTGGATGTTATTCCATTGTCACAATAATCTTGGGATACTCAAAAAATCATTGCATGCGAAAACCCCCCAAAATTTCAATTTAAAAAAAATAAGTGGCCGGATTTAAAAACCATGACCATGCTCCCATCTGAATCTCTTAATCTTCCCTTTCTAAAATGGATCCACACTGATAGTTGATCCACAGTAACCTCACTACTTTTGATTTTATGCACAGCATCCAGGTCACTGGGTCTAATTTCCATACATGGTATCTCCAAGCAAAAGCGGCTTGAGGAACCTAGTGAACTAGCAAATGCAGGGTGTGTAACTGTGAGAAGAGTTCCTCTTTGAACCTAATGCAGACGATACGCATACTCACCCGTATAATGAGGATGATGAAGTAAGGAGGCGTTGGAGAAGGTGTCCGCTGGCAGGAGTCTGAATGTCCACTTTTGCCTTTTTCAACTTCAAGATACTCAGCTCTGTAAATGTGTTGTCTGTCGCCGGTCGTCCTTTTAATGGCTCCAGCACATAACTTATTCCACTGCTGAGATTTATGAGTCCCCTAAGATACAAGACCAGACTTAGGACTGCAACAGAAGCATTGCAAAGATCCTACTGAGGCAGTAATCATAAAACATGCATATGTACATTATGTCAAAATATGTACCACAAGATACAACAACAGGAGTATACCACACTATATACACATTATCATAATGTGAAGAAATTTTATTTAAAACACAGTTATATAACTAGATTCAGACAACACACAGGTTGAATACGCTAGAAGTTTACCATACATCTGTCATTAAAAGACACATAACAATGTTGTTTCACTCCTAACTGAAAATGAAATCAGAATAAACCTTCCCCGTTTTTAGGTCAATTAGGAACCAAAATTATTCCTAGTTGCCAAATGCCAGATAATGAGAGATAATTTTTTTTAAGGCATTTTCATTACTTTCTGCAAATCAAAAGTTTCCATCCATTTCATTAGTATTTGGTAGCATTGCCCTTAAACTGTATGATGTGGGTTGCATGTTTTGGATATACTTCCACAAGCTTCTCACAATAGTGGGTAGAATTTTTGGCCATTCTCCTGACACTAACTGGTGTAACTGAGTGCCATGTTTGGAGGTCAACATGCTCCCACAGTGCCTTATCGGCTATTGGCACATAAATTTTCAATAAGGATGATGAGAGGTCAGGGCTTTGTGATGGCTGCTCCAAAACATTGAACTTGGTCTCCTTAAGCCACTTTGTAGACCAGTTTGGCAGTAGCTTCTATTTCATTGCCCATTTGTGGAAGACTCCATTTCCGCGCCAAGCGTGAAAAGAGTTGTCCTCATTATGAGCTTTCAGCCTGTCAGTGATCCCTGGATAAGTTGAACTAGGGGTGTGCTCTTGCGTCCTGTCTGATCCTGCTCACCCACTCCCCCCTCCCATCAGCACACAGGCAGCTACGAAACCTTCTATATCAGGGGGGGTGAGGTGGTTTGAGCTCTCAGAGTTCACCCCTGAGTGTGCCTAGGTCTGTTGAGCAGAGAGGGCTGATCTAGGAGTGTAGAGAGGAATAGAAGCTTGTGTGCTAATAGGGCAGAGGGGATGCAAGTGTATCCTAATATCTCCTCAGCTTAGCACAAGCCTCCGACATGCTCCAGCAACAACAAGGCAGTGTAGAGACTATACTCAGGATGTGTCCCTAATACAGGAGAACATAAAGATTCACATGGCCTGATCTTTCAGTATTAGTCTAGTCACAGTTCCAAAGACATATCATGAAATTATAGTAAGCATACAGGGTCAACTGCTGCTCACATCTAACTGTGTAAGCGAGCAGAGGAAGCAGGGAGCACCCAGGGTTAATCCCTGCAGCTCGGAACACAGACGCCAGAGTCCTCCTCCCCCTCCCATCCCTCCACTCCAAAGCATTCTGTTGCGGCGATGGGCTCTCTGCTCCGACCTGTCTTCAAAGGTGATGAGTCATTCAGACCTGACAGCCATTAAGATAAGATCAACAGTTCGCTTACTATAGAGATTTGAGAAGCTGATGTAGTAATACCTATACAGGGTCTAGCTCAAAAACAGTAGAACATTTGTAATGAACCATATATTGCAAAGGCTCTTGTTTTTAAAGTCTTTAAATTAAAACCCAATCATTGTAGCGAGACAACCCCTTAAACTCCTGGCTGAAGTCATTAGATGTTGCTTCAGTATTGCCACATAATTTTCTTTCCTCATGATGCCATCTATTTTGTGAAGTGCACCAGTCCCTCCTGCAACAAAACAACCCCACAACATGATGCTGCCACCCCCATGTTTCACAGTTTGGATGGTGTTTAGAGATGGGCGAATCGATTCTAACGAAGTGGAAATCGTTTAGAATTTCAGGAAAACTTTGATTCTGCACGAAGTCGAAGTTTGGGGTGATTCGCAGGAGAACAAAGCGTGTTTTAATTGATAAAATGGACCGCAAGCACATGGCGTTGACATTGGGCAAGAGAAGTGGGAGGAGAAATAGTACCCTCATGACATGTGTAAGAGATGAAGCCATCAGAGACCGTGGGATTCTGTGATGTTCACCGCACTATATAAGTCTTTGACGCGACGCAGGCTCCTCACACTCCTCTCTTTGTGCCGTGCGCTGCTGCGAGATCACCCACAAAAACCAAAAAGAAATTTGTTTTTAACAGCGATTTTGGGGGGGCATAGTCACTGCTTTATTTAATCAGAGACTGCTACCTCACTTCCAATATAATTTTAGATTTCAGTTTGTGACGGGCATTGTTAATGTCAAGTCCAGGGTGGGTCTAATTCTGCCCCATATACATTATAATGATCATCTGGTCCAGTGCTGGAGCACATTTACGAATATCCAAGGGTTATGCTAAGCCTGTTAGTTGCTTTGTAGTCAGTAAAAAATAAACGGCGTTTTTTACACGCCACATACAAGTACATTTTTCCTGGTGGATTTCTGTAGCGCCATAATATCCAAGGGTTTACCCAAGCCTGTTGAGTGGGTTCAATTGGAGTCAAATACAGGGTTTTCATTTATCTCTTATACAGATAGTACTTCATCAACAGTGTCTGACACATGGATAGAACAACAGTATGTTCAGACAGAGAGTGGGCTGGCTCTTCACCTGCCGAGTGGCAGAGCCACAAACATTCCTGGAGGGCAGGCCCAGTCGCAGCAAGCAAGGGACGTCGCAGCAGGGGTCCTCGGTAGCGCCACAACTGCTGCTGACGTCATCTAGTCGCCGTATGTTGTTCAGACACCCAATGGTTCTTGATTTGTGTGACTAGGTCATCCACACCTCCCAATGACAACTGACAACCCCACAAGAGTCGGTGTAACGTCAGACACAACCTTAGTTGGCATGGCCCCGGTAGCGGGTCAGCGTCCTCACCTGTCCTCAACCCCCTCTGTCCGTCCGTTCCCTCAGCCAGAGATCTACTATGTGGGTCTGGGCTCAGCGCCACTATACGCGAGGATGAACAATTTGAGAGGGAAGTCAGCAGCTACTTGGCAGCGAAGAAAGTGGGGCACAACATCCCCTGTTTCGTTGCAGTAGGTCGGCAAAGTATGGATGTGGAGATTGTCAATGGAGGTCATGATTGTGAGGTTGTCAGCCCTGTGCATACGCAAGACCTTTGACGTGGTACAGCAGTGAGGATCCAACAATATCGATGATGATGTAGCCGACCGCACTCGGGACCGGGTGAAGCAAGGGCTTCATCATCGTCAGGAGAAGAGGCGTCAGCTTGCGCGTCCAGGCAGCGGTGCAGCCAGCAAGTGGGTAGTGTGGCCGTGAGTCAGCTAGGGTAGCAGCAGTGCGAGGTCGAGGCAGCCAAAACGGCCACGGTGGTAGAGAACCGCTTCTCAGTCCAAAAAGTAGCGGCACAGTGGCTCGAGCGAAGGCAGCGTCAGTAGTATCACTCAGTGTGTGAGCGTATCTGGCGTAAAATCAGCTAACTCGGCGGCTGTGGCCAGTTCTTGCTAGAGAGACCCCCGAGGATCCGATATGGGTATCAGTGTTTTAGAATCTGTGATGCAGTAAGTGGAAGCGTGGCCAGGATTTGGACGTTGACACTCATACGGCCCGCGTCAACACATGCAGCGTGCACCATCCGGTGCCTGGAGAGAAACGTGAGCTCGAGATGTGGTGGTCCATCCTAGCACCGCAGCAACAGCAGCAGCAGCCACCCAGGTGGCATGCGATGCCATTGCAAGCCATTCTAAGGGCCCCTCACCTCTGCAGAAGGGAGCTTGTTATCTCTTTGTCCATCATCTCCCCGTCCAGATGCTCCTGCTCCTCGCTACTCATGGCGCCAGCATTATCGTTCAGTAACGAGGCAGTTGCAAAGAGACTACAGCTGCGTCCCAACATACCAAGTAGGTGCAGAAGCTGACCGTACGCATCCCTGTCCAAGTTGTTGGTACTGCAGTCCCATCCCATTTCCAAATGGTGACTGCTACCGTCTCAGAAGAACTAATGGCTGTGGTGCCGAGCCGAGAGTGGAAGTTTTCCAAACTCCGTAATTTTTTTTCCAAAAGGCCTGTACCCGCACTTCATAATATGTAAACAGAAGGTGGGCCAGTCCTTGAGCCTATCGTTTTCTCCAAGGTGCACGGCAGCGCGGACATGTGGAGTTCTGTAACAAGTCTGGACCGACTGTATAACAGAGAAAGGCCATTCACGATTTTTTGATGATCCAGCGGACAGGAGTCTACTCCCCCGTGTAACTTTGATGTCACCAGTGGCAGCTCATGCGTGACACCTGCCTTTTGCTGAGGCGGTTTGAGGAGGCGATGTTCATTTATCAGTCCGCCAGGACTACGGGATGATAACGTCATTTCCACTTCATGTCCCTGGAACAGATAGGCGAAAAATCTGTCTGGGCAGTGACTAGAGACGGTCGCGATCACTTCTGAGAGGCCACATGAGTCCGGTCAGCTGAACTGAATGGAGGAGAGACATGATGAGCACAAGCCTTGATACGCGGTGAAATGAGTGTTTTTTTCTACCCCAGGTGACAGGAGAGTAGGAAGCAGGAGCAGCTGGAGGAGAGTAGATGGAGATGACGGAAGAGACGAGGCTAGATGAACCCCAAGCACCGTGGTCAGTATACAGTCGGAGATGGAGGCAGGGAGTCCCAGAGTCACTATGTGCACGATGACACCACTGCGAGCATGTGAATTGCCTGGCGAGCTGACTGCCGATAGTCACCATCCGCAGAGGCGGATGACTTCAGGCTCTCCACCCTGCTTTGTACCCACGCTACCGGTCCAAAAATGGGAGTCGTTCTTTCCAGACTGCAGAGGAGGGAGGACAATCACTGGCATCCTATAGAGAAATCTCCGTAACAGTTTGGGCCGCTGAGCCCCTATGTGCATCCATGTGTCTATTCTCTGAGCAGGTATGACTGGGGTTCCTATCAGTGCGTCACGTACCACTAGCCACGGCTGCTTGTGGGGAGAGTTGGGGGGGTATGAGCATACCAGCTTCCGATCAGTCAGCAACCCTAATTCTGGAGTCCTTATGAGCAGCTTCCTTCACCCCGCCTAGTGGAGGAGGGCACTCACCAGGTGCAGCAGCCAGACAGTAAAGGGACCTTGAAGCAGACCCTGGTAGAGCCAACAGGTGAGTGGCCTACTTGGGACCGCAGCCCTCTGCCACTCCCGTAAGAAGATCCGCTGGTACTACGGGCAGCCACACTGGGATATATGGACGCAACTTGAGTCGAGTTTGCAGTCAGAAGCTGTCCTGCCCGGCCAGTAGTGTGGCATCAGAGCGGGTGGTCACTGGCTGGCTAGGAGCACATCAGTATACCGGCCAAGGAGAACCCTCTTTGTCCACCGAAAAATGTGAAGCAACATGAACCTTTTTCAAGATGAATCAGCGTGATCGCCATGATTTCCACACACAATGCCTTAGGCATCAGGATTATATCATCCAGACGCGTCAGGACAAAACTTTGTAGAACAGAGTCTGGCTCTCAGCACTATTCTTGATGCCGCCACCCGCCTGCGTGTCCAAGCTACATACTGGACTGCCAGTTGCTCCATCTGCCTCCCACCATCTTTACCAGGGACTTGTTATTCACCCACTCTCCAGAAAGTCATTGTGCCACTGTCATGACCGTCATTCTGCTGCGTGGCTGCAGCCGTCAGCCACCACACTCTGTCATGTGTGCCACTGACTGACCTGCTTGCTGCTGCCTGTGAGCGCTGCCCCGTGCCCCTCCCACAACCCCAGTCATTGTACCACTGTCCCCCGAATCACCCCGCAAGCACCGTGGCAGTATAAGAACACACGTGATGGAGCAGTGATTCCCTCAGAGTCACTTGCGCACATGGCCCGCAGCTATGCTGATCTTCCCTGGCTAAACTGAGCAACCGAATATCACCATTCCGCAGCAGAGAGATGACACTTCTGGCACTCCATCCTCTGCGAGACCCTCAGGCTACATGGTCCAAAACGGGAGCCTCTTTTCCACTGCTGAGACGATGTGTAACAAACTCAAGAACTTCATAGAGAAATCCTTCGGTAGTCAGTTTGCTAAACGTTCTGATAACCATGTTTTGGCCAACGGCAAGTTCTACCTCCATCAGCTTCATCATCTAATACCTAAAAAAAGTTCCCAACGCATAATTTTTTTTTATTTTTAGAGCTCTTCTTAAACATGTACGTTTTATTTTCAGAATAAAAGGACATACAACAGGCATGTCTAAGTTCCAACGCATTTTATTATGAATTATAAACGTGGCGTAGTTTGAATCCAGTCAATTACTGCGTGACACCAATTTTTGTATTCATATGCAGATCCCTTCACTGGAATAATTGCAAGGTAGACCCAAAGGCACTACAGCAGATATGTTTTAGGTGCTTTATTATTTGTGCATTCATGCCATTAGTTGAATTTCAGTGCGCAAGGGAGAGTCCGCTGTCAGATAACTTGCATTCTTGGATGAGCTTTATACTCTTCAGTATGATAACGTACCATCATGCTGAATCTGTAAGTCCAATCTTACAGAAACGTGAAACAGTCCCGGCAAGCTCCAGAGTGACTATGAAATGAAATGGAATAGAATAATCTTAGAGCCTATAGACGAAAGGTAGTTACCTTGTAGTCTCCTCTGTCCTAAAGTATCCCTATTAGCCCCTTGTAACCATCTTCCTTCTCCGTGGAGTCACACATGATGCGACCACCGATCCTTGCCGGAGCTGTTCACCTGAAACTAACGTTTTACTTTGCCTTGGATCATATCCGCGTGTACCCAGGTAGTTTGGCTCATTACACTTTTTGTACTCTCGCTAATCATTCTCGGCAGCCACACGCAAGCAATCACGTCAGGGTAGCGAACCTGCAATACTCCCGCCGCAGTCAAGTCCATCCCGCTTTGCGGCGGGTTCTCTGGATGAAACTCGGGATCTATATACACCTACGTTAGATTCCTGCTTCCCTTGGAGATGAGCTATTGCCATCGTCCCCTTACTGTGGCTCCGATCTGTGACCGGCTCCAGGAACCTACTATTCGCTGTTTTTTATGACACTATTTGTAGAGATCTTCTGAGACCCTCGGCTTGTTTTTTTCCAGCTGAGGCTGCCATGACTTTTAACAGGCCGGCATTCCCGCTTCAGTTTTTTGGTCACTTTGCCTCCCGTAAGTGCCGCAGGTGAATTTTAAATGTGAAGCGCGTTCTAATAAGCGGCAGCAGTCATGTGCGTGTTCATACTAAAACACAGCATTGTATGAAGACAAAACCAGGCTCGACCTCTGCATATTTAAGCAAAAGTCGGTCACAATGATTCTAACAGCACCCTCGACAGGCTCTCTGCAGCAGGCATTAGTGTGTGGTTTCTTCTTCTAACGCAGTTACCTTCCCGAATTTCTATTCGGGTCAAAACTAAGTTTGTCGGAGAAAAATTGGCAAATTGATATTTTTGAGAAAATTCGCAACTATCTCTAAAAATGGAGATTCTTAGGCTCCAACTTCTTACCTTCTTTTCACCTCCAACGGTAACGATGATCATTATGGCCAAACAGTTTCAATTCTTAGTTTCGTCAGACCGCAGGACAGGTCTCAAAATATAGGTCTGTGTGCATTTGCAAACATTAATCTGGCTTTTATATGTGTCTTTTGGAGTAATTGGGCTGAGATGCACTTGTCGGACCAAATCACGTTCATCTCTGAGACACAGAACCCATCTCCTACCTGAGCGATATGAATGGCTTACAATTCCCACTTGTTTGTACTTAGCATATAATTGTTTGTAACAGATGACATGAGGCACCTTCAGTTATCGGAAAATTGCACCTCAAGATGATCCCAGAACTTGTGCAAGTCACAATTCCTCATCCTGATATCTTGGCTGATTCTTTAGTACTTCCCATGTAGTGTTACAGCACAGAAGCAGTGTGTTTCGTGGTGGTCTGCTTTATGATAAATACATCCACAGGTGGTCTCTCTAACTCAGATAGTTTCCAAAAACCTATCAGAAGACTTCCAAAGACATGACATCATCATCTGGGCTGTCCCAGAAGTGTTAAAAGGCGCGCAGAGTCGAATACCTAGTGTAGTGACGAGCGATCTCTTTTTGACTTCTTTCCAGACAGTAACATAAAAAAGAGCCTTAAATTCTCTCTCTCTCATTATTCTGCATTTTGCAATATAAAATATAATTTTGTTTTCTAATTAGACCTAAAGCGGGTAAGGTTTATTCTGATTTCATGTCAGATAGAGAGAAAAACCTGCAGATGTGTCTTTTTATATAGTGGATGTAGACTGGTTTCAACTGTACGTATTACGTGAAATATACACAATATATAGACCAGCCCAAGCCACAAAACTTGTGACTGCACATCGATTATCATACCAGCAATTACAGTGATTCCGACAAAGGAGATATCAATGAAGCTACACGTTTGCTTGAGAGCGCGCGAGAGAGCGCGACTGTTATCTGAACTTATCGCATACCATTCGGATGCCAAACTTATTTCATTTTAGAGGTAAGCTGAGCGGTACTTTTGCCTAAGAGCACAGGTTATATGTGGAGACGGTGTTGAATTAATCTCTATGGAAAAGACTTGCTGCTGGGAAAGTGGTGAATTGTGGTATCTCAAGAGAAATAATCAGTTATAAGAATCATTGGCGGCTAAAGTCAGACGGACGGCATATGGCCAGATGGATTTTTCCAAATGGCGATGTGTGTGGAAAATTTGCAGCGTATTACAGGAGCAGCAGTGGTGTGGATAAGAGTTTAAGCAATTTCCATAAACGTGCTGTGGAAAAAAAGGTCCTCATAAAACCCACAGTTTATTGTTGTGGATTTTGTTGCTGAAAAACGGCAGAACGACAGCAAAATCTGCACAGATTTAAAGACATGATAGTTTAATTTAATAGTGTACACATGAAGATCTATCCACACCGAGCGAGTCACAGGTTTTTTCTGACCAGTCAGTTATCTCTGACAAAAATCACAGACCTGGTTATTCTGATCAAAATCTGATACCCATAAAAGTAAAAAAAATATGAGTGGGATGGCTGCCAGCAGATTTTACAGCTGTAGAAGACTAGAAGAACACTGATTGGCCTCCCCTTGGGAAACTTTGATGTACTAATTGCCCTTATATGGACAATTACCATATATAGACAGTCCAAATATGGTAACTGTCCATATTTGGACAGTTATATCATCAGAGCTTCCCCTGAGGCGGGCCAATCAGTGTTCTTTCACGACTTCTGCAGCTTTAAAAACCCTGCTGCCAGCCACCCCAACTCCATTTTATGTAAGTTGGGTGACCAGAAAGCTCCAGTCTGATACGAAAGGACATCACTTATTCCTGTTGGGGAAAAACAAGCCTCCCGTGACTCGTGATAATACTGCCGCTAGATGAACAATCTCGTTCATGCCATTTGTCTCCCAATGTGCTTCTGCATATAATATATCTTATATACTTTATATAATATGTATAAGCACAGAGGGGGGGGGGGGGGAGGCAGCAGAAAATCAACACCAAAAATCCTAATGAATTGCACATTTTACCTGTGTAATTTCTGTAGAAAATTTCCTGAGTCCCGTATACATTCAAACTTTTGGCACCTACTTATGAGGCAGATATGCTGCGGATTTTGTAGCGAATTTATTTGCAGATTTTACTACATTGACTTTGATGCACTAAACTCTGCAGATAAGTCTTTCCTTCCCATCTCTTATTAAAGGGGTTGTCTCACTACAAGGATTGTTTTTTAGATTAAAGATCTTGCAAAAAACAAGTCACTTTGCTATATATGTTGAAAAAAAAAAGTGAGCGAGACGCATCTTTCCAAACAGCTCTGAGGAGCACCAAAGCAAGTGAGGAAATCCGTCATGTTTAAAAAATATATCCTTTCTTTTGCTTTCAAATGAATACGTTTAAAAATTTCCCCCCCACTAAGGATGAGCAAGAACGAGTTTATGAATATGTCATCAAATAACAGCACGCATGTCATTAACAGTTGTCCTACCATTTTCCAAGGTCTCACTACTTGAGAGAGCTGCATCGCTCCTTAGTCTCTAGGAGCTACAGACGTTGATCTCCCTAATAGGCTGCAGCACTGGTTGCTATAGCATACAGACTGGCTTCTACTTGCAGCCTAGGAAGCCCGTAAACACACACCCTTGAATTACTAAAGTGAAACCAAGAAAACAAGGACTGCGAAGTAAGTAATCAATGTAGTGAGACAGCCCCTTTAAAGTCAATGTAGAAAAATCTACCAACTAATCTGCAACAAAATGCACACCAAAATCTGCAGCAGATCTGCACCATGTGAACATACCCTAAGGCTTGGTTCACACAATAGGCCTTATTTATCAAATCTGTCTAAGAATAAGGGTATGTTCACACGGCTTATTTTGGAGCGCATTTTGCAGTGTATTTCGCGCCATACTGCGCTTAATATGCGGGGAAATGCGCCCTATAATTACGATAATCCATAGCTCTCAGAGAACTATGGATTACACCTCCTCTTCCCGCTCCTACAATACGATCGTATTGTACGTGCGGGGAGATAAGTGACATGTCAATTATTTGCGGTCAAAGTGAAAACTGCAGGACTTCAGGATTTTTTTTAAAATGTTGATAGTGATATGAAACTTAAAAAAAAGAAAACATAACTAAAAATTCTTAAAAAAGGTTTTCATATAAATTCATGAGTTAAACAATTCAACAATTGTCATTTTCTGATGCAACACTCCAATTTCCAAGAAATGGCAAAGGATCCAGCAGGTATCGGCATTTCTTGGAAATTGGAGTGATGCATGTTGATGCCGGTGAGCCACCGGTATATCCGTGCAGGAAAACGTCCAGGGCCTGGTGTCCCGTATGATAAACGAACAAGTTACCTCCTGAGGGGTGAGTGCCGCCAAAACTTTTGTTGTGTTATGTCATTTTCTGATGACACATTCCCTTAAAGGGGTTAAAAGGTAAGTTTTGTGTGTGTGTGTGTGTGTGTGTGGGGGGGGGGGGGAATATTTCATATTATCCCTTAACGACTAAAAAGCATCCCTTTAAAGCTCTGGAACACCCTGTTAACTAACTTCATTCCAAAATAACCTATATCAGTACAGGTACAATCTTAAAACTATTTCTCAAGGGTAACCTGAAGAACTCACATCTCTCCTCACCTTATTCCTGAGCAGGTGCTGACAGTGACGCTGGAGTCTTTTTGTCCCTGAACAACTCCATGGTAATAACAATGGTCCTAGAAAACAAAAGAAGTTGTCTTCACATTAATAAATCAGTTTTCAACATGTGAATCCATCATGTCACCATTCTGTCTCCTGGTGATGGTAGAAATTTATTAAAAGTAGTACAAGGGAAATGTGTGCTGCAAACATATTGCAGGTGTTATGGAATGTATTAGGTGAAATGTCTATTTCATCCTCAAGATGGCGCCTGTGTCCAGACACACCTTGTTGTGCCAAGAATTAATCAAGATGGCCACTGGCCTTAAAGGGGTTTTACCACAACGTAAAATTGACGTGGGAAGCTTGCAAATGAAATAACAAACATTTTCACAATTCATTATTATTAAAAATTCTGCACCGTTTTTGTTTTAGTTGCTCCTTTAGTGATCCATTGTTTACAGCTGTCTCCAGGGATGCGACCCGGGCTGAAGAGCTTCCCCAGTCCTGGTCGCACATGCTCCGACATCACTTCTCCTTTAGGCAGCTGCTGAGTGTTCAAACCTCAGGTGCTGTCATTCTACTCCTGTCCTCTGTACTCCTTAGAAATTAGCCAAACAGTGCAAATAAATAAAAAAAGAAACCTCAATGAGGTTTGCGCATTGATAAGAGAAAAAAAAACACAGGTTTGGTTCCTGCAGGGATTTGAACCTAGGACCCTTGTGCCTGGAGGCAAAAACTTTACCTCTCAGCTACTCACAATGCTTTACATAAACAGACCTTTCTCTGACTACAGAGAGGAAAGGCCTGGTGATGTCATCATGCTGGGTCACATGATATGCAATTCAAACAAATCACACACGCCCCCTTCTGAGCACACCGAGCTGAAGAGCTGGATACTGGAGGTATGAAAAAGAGATCGTGGGGGGAAAACCCCTTTAACTATTTTGCTTCTCCTAGACAAAGAAGAGGCTGTATTAGTCAAATATATAGATAAGAACAGCCAATAAAGAGGGTGGATGTATGTCACATGTTGCCTCTGGAATTTTTGTCTATGGTCGTACATATATCTGTGTTTAGTAATAAAAAAGTCAGAACTCATTAGACTGCAGATTGTCAGCTTGTGATTTCTTCCTCTGGCACGTGTCATTCACTATACTGATTTGACCCCCCCCTCCCCCACTAGGACGTCGAGCCCCGTTGCGGTTCCATCTACAACACAGGTGACAATTATCTTAAGGAGCCTCTGTAACATCTCCTGACATGTCTGTTTGAGTAAATCCTTGAGCTCCCTGTGAAATAACTCCAGAGCATCAGTTGGGGTAGAGTTGGGTTGAGGTAGGGTTAGGGTTAAGGTAGGGTTAGGGTCAGGGTTGGAGTTGGGATATGGTTAGGGTAAATATACATAAAAACACATATTATTGCATCTAAAAAAAATTTGAACATCAAAAATTTCATGTACTGTATGTCCGTAATTCAAGTCAATTAGAAAAACCCATATACTGTATGGACTCATTATACACAGAGCGATATATTTCAGGCAGGGGCCTAGCTACAGAGGGTGCAGCCTGTGGGGACCCAAAAGCCCTTCGTCCACATAAGAAAACATCAGTATTGTAAATGGCGCATGGTAACTGGGGGCACCATGTCACTTTTTTCAGTAGGCCCAAGAACTTGAAGTTACGCCTCTGATTTTAGGCGTTTATTTCTTTCAATGTGGATGACTATGGCTTACAGCTAATGAAAACCCAAGATTCAGGATATCAGAAAATTAGAATAGTGTGAGAAAGGTCAATTTTGTTGCCTCTTGGTGTCACACACAATGGTTTCCTAAGCCTTTACATGGTCCCTCTGTCTGGTTCTGTAGCTAAAAAATCATGGGTAAGACTGCTGACCTGACAGTTGTCTAGAAGAAAGTCATTGACACCCTCCACAAGAAGGGTAAGCCACAAAAGGTCATTGCTAAAGAAGCCGTGCTGTATCAACGCAAATTGATGGAAAGTTGTGTGGAAGGAAAAATTGTAGCAGAAAAAAGTGCACAAGCAACAGGTATGACCGCAACCTGGTAAGGATTGTCAAAAAAAAAGCCATTCTAGAATTTGGGAGAGATTGACAAGGAGTGGACTGCTGCTGGAGTCAGTGCTTCCATCACACACAGATGTACCTGGGACATGGACTACCACTGTCGCATTCCTTGTTTCAAACCACTCATGACATAGAGACACCGTCAGAAGCGTTTTATCTGGGCTATGGAGAACTAGGCCTGGACTGTGCTCAGTGTCCTGTTTCCAGATTAAATGAAATTTTGCAATTTGGAAATCAAGGTCCCAGAGTCTGAAGGAAGAGTGGGGAGGCCACAATCCAAGCTGCTTGAGGTCCAGTGTGAAGTCTCCACAGTCAGTGATGGTTTAGGGAGCCATGTCTTATGCTGGTGTTGGTCCACTGCGTTATATCAAGTCCAAGGTCATAGCAGCCGTCTACCAGGATATTTTAGAGCACTTCATGCTCTAATTTTATGCTGCTCACTAATTTTATGGAGATGCCGATTTCATTTTCCAGCAGGACCTGCCACCTGCCCCCACTGCCAAAAGCACCAGTACCTGGTTTAATAACCCTGGTATTACTCTACTTGATTGGCCAGCAAACCCACCTGGCCTAAACCCTATAGAGAATCTATGATGAGAGACACCTATCAAGGCAACCTGGGCTTCCATAACACCTCAGCAGCGCTACACACAGATTGCCCCCATGCCACATTGCCACATTGATGCAGTAATTCATACAAAAGGAGCACCAACAAAGTATTGAGCAAATACTGTACAGACCTTTCAGTAGGGCAACATTTCTGGATTGCAATTCATTTTTTTTTAATTGGTCTTATGCACTATTCTAATTTTCTGATATACTGAATTTTAGGTTTCATTAGCTATAGTCATCCATATTAAAAGAAATACAGGCCTGAAATATATCACTCTGTGAGTAAAGAGTCTATACATTATATGGGTTCTCTGTCTTAAGCTATGTTCACACGGTGTAATTGCGGGCGTAATTACGCCACGCAATAACGCCGGAGTTTGGGAGCTCGCGCGAGCTCCCGCGGGGTGGGGGGCTGGCATCTCGCCAGCCCCATAGAAACTCATTGCTAGCGGCGCGTATTCGCCGCTAGAAATTGACATGTCACTTATCTCCCGGGGAGAGGAGACGTAATCCATAGTTCTCTATGAGAACTGTGGATTACCATAATGACAGGGACGTATTTCACCCCGTATTTCGCGCAGTACTGCGCGAAATACGGGGTGAAATACGTCCCAGTTTAAGCCGTGTGAACATAGTCTTACTTGAATTATGGACATTAATTAACTTTTTGATAATATTTTAATTTTTTAAGATGTACTTATACCCCCCACCCAGGGCCGTCTCTTCCATTGGGCCAGGTAGGCCAGTGCCCGGGGGCCGGGCCAGGGGGCGCTGAGGGCCCGGAGCGGCTGCTGCCGGCCCAATGGTTCACTCACCGCGCCGACGGAGCTAGACATGCTTTCCGCCCTGCCTGCGCTTAGTTACTTGTACCCAGGCTGCAGCAGGCAGGCGCGGGTGCCGGGCATGCGGGTGGTCAGAGAGAGGGCGGCCCCTCGCTATGCGCTCCTGCGCTTTACAGTTCACAGCGCAGGCTGGGGCGGGCGGCCTGTCTTCACAGTGGCGCAGCCCAGCCTGCGCTGGGAACAGTAATCAGCTGGCGCGGCAATTTCTTAGGTGCCGAGGGCGGCACCTTTCGGGGGGCGGCACGGCAGGAGGTTTTTTTTTTTTTTTACTTTTTTTTCTATATGCCCCGGAGCCGCCCCCCTCCCACCCCGAGCGGCGGGGGGCTGAATACATTGTGCTGGGGGGGCTGAATACATTGTGCTGGGGGGGCGAATACAATTGAGGGGGGAGCTGAATACATTGTGCTGGGGGCTGAATACATTGTGCTGGGGGGGCTGAATACATTGTGCTGGGGGGGGTTGATACTTTGTGCTGGGGGGTTAAATTTAAAGTGCGGGGGGGTCTGAATACAAGTGCTGGGGGGCTGAATACATTGTGCTGGGGGGCTGAATACATTGTGCTGGGGGGGTGAATACATTGTGCTGGGGGGGTTGAATACATTTTGGTGGGGGGTCTGAATACATTGTGGGGGGCTAAATTACATTGTGCTGGGGGGATGAATACTTTGGCTGGGGGGCTGATTACATTGTGCTGGGGGGTGTGAATACATTGTGCGGGGGGGTTTAAAACATGTGCTGGGGGGGCTGAATTTACATGGCTGGGGGGGAATATGTGCATGGGGGGTTTAATTTGTGTGGGGGGGTTGATAACTTTGTGTGGGGGGGCTGAATACATTGTGCTGGGGGGGCCGAATAAAAGGTGTGGACTGAATACATGTGGGGGGGGGGTATGGGAATACAGTGCTGGGGGGGGCGAATAAGTGCTGGGGATTAATCATGTGTGGGGGCTGAATACATGTGCTGGGGGGGGGGTGAATACATTGTGGTGGGGGGGTATTACATGTGGGGGGGGCTGAATACAGGGTGCTGGGGGGGGGGTTTAATCGGGTGGGTGTTGGAGGGGGAGAGATTGGGTTGTTGGAACCTTCTGTGTTATCTTTTTTTTTTGGTTGGGTTTAAGCTTTGTGTTATCCTAGGGCTTGTGCTGTTATTAACCATCCTGTGTTATCACTGTTTGTGGGTTGAATACTATCTGGGGATTAACCGTGGGCGTGTTTAAGAGGGTATGATGGGGGTTTGGGGTTAAACCTATCCTGTGTTTCTACCTGCTGGGCGTTTATCTAAGCTTTTCCTGTGTTACCCTACCTGTTGGCTGTGTATCTAAGCCTATCCTGGGGTATCCCCTGTTTGGGCTGTGTATTTAACCCTATCCTGTGTTTTTCCTACCTGCTGGCGCTGTTTATCTAAGCCTATCCGTTTTTATCCACCTGCTGGCGCTGTGTATCTAAGCCTATCCTGTGTTATCCTACCTGCTGGCGTTGGGTACCTAAGCCTATCCTCTGTTATCCAACCTGCTGGTGTTGAGAATCTAAGCCTATCGTGTGTAATCGTACCTGCTATTCCTGGCAACTAGCGGCATCTTGCTGTACTGTAGAAGCATGAGCTGGCCGGCGTGTACTTCTATACCGGTGTGTGCCGACCCCCATAGACTTTTACATGTAAACTTTTCCTCCGGCGCACAGTACACATTGGGAAACCAGCAGGTAATCATAGCTTTCAGTGAGAGCTATGAATTACTTGTTTTTGCGGGCTGTTACTAGGGTGCATTGCGCTAAGGGTGTTATACCACTATATGGTCTTATGGGGGTAATTTTTACAGTCTGTAGACCCTGTGTACACTGGGGGTCTACCACTATATGGTCACTGTATGGAGGTAATATACAGTCTGCAGGGCCTGTTTTCATGGTGTCTACCACTATATGGTCACTGTATGGAGGTAATATACAGTCTGCAGACCCTGTTGTTACATGGTGTCTACCTCTCTATGGTCTTTGGGTATGATGGAAATATTGGTTGTAGTGTAATGGTTTAGGTTCCGCACAGTTTGGCTGTATCCCCCAAAGCTCTCCTGGATGCTGAATAGGTTCTCCAACATCTAGGAAGCTGGGAACAGCAAACCCTTCAATTAGCTTTCTTCTAGAGCCGTTACATGGTTTTAGTGGGCGTGGCTTTTGCAAAGGGGTGTGCCTTTATTGTGAAAGGGGCGTGGTAATGCAATTGTTAATGGGGGGTATTCAGGTTTAGTGCCTAGGGCAGCACGAGCTATAAATACACCCGCGGCGGGCAGTCTTCTCCATCCCCAGCCGTGACATGCCAAATGAAATTTTGGGGACGGAGCCAGGCCATTTTGGGTTACAAAAGTGACCAGGGGCCCCAAAGAGGGGGACAGTGGGGGCGGCCAAGGGACAGGAAATGGCCATTATGGGGGGGGGGGGGGGGCGATGACTGGCCCATATGGTTGCATGCTTGGCCCCCAATGGGTTTGGGGGACAGTGATTTTGGGCCCTATGGTTGGGGACAGTGACCGGCCCCTATGGGGTGGGGGACAGTGACATGGCCAAATGGGTGGGGAAAATGACATGGCCAAATGGGTGGGGGACAGTGGGCATGGCCATATGGGTGGGGGACAGTGGGCACGGCCAAATGGGTGGGGACAGTGACTTGGCCAATGGGTGGGGGAAAAGTGACTTGGCCATATGGGTGGGGGAAGTGACATTTGGGCCAATGGGTGAGGGGACAGTGAACGGCCATATGGGTGGGGGACAGTGACATGGCCAAATGGGTGGGGGAGGGAAAAGTGACAGGCCAATGGGTGGGGGACAGTGACAGGGCCATATGGGTGGGGGACAGTGACACGGCATATGGGTGGGGGACAGTGACAGGCATATGGGTGGGGGACAGTGATTTGGCCATATGGGTGAGGGACAGTGACACGGTCATATGGGTGGGGGACAGTGACATGACTATCATGTAACTTCTGCTTGTGGCCAGCCAGCCATCCTGACCCGTGTCACTGTCCCCCAGAGTCTCTTTTATCGTATAGTAACGCTTGTGGCCCGGCCATTACTATATGATAAGAGAGACTCTGCGGGACAGTGACAGGTCAGGATGGCTGGCTGGCCACAAGCAGAAGTTACATGACTTAATGTGTGCCCACAGGCCAGACCACACGGCCGAAGTTATATAAATTACTACGTGGTCTGGCCTGGGGACACAGGATGGCTGACCACATGATGGAGGGGCTATAAGGGGTCATGGACAGCCATCCGTGTCCCAGACCAGTCCATGCAGCAATTTATATAACTTCGGAGCTGCTGCGTGGCCTGGTTGGGGAGCCCAGTGCACAGCTCTGCCCAGGGGCCCATAATGCTGTTAAGACGGCCCTGCCCCCACCCTTTTTAACTTAAAATTCCCTAACATGGTGAATAACAGCAAGTTTCCTAAAGTAGAGAAATCATTTCATTCACAGAAAATATCTTTAAAGAGTAACAGTCATCTCGCTCTACTTTATTAGGATTGGTAAATGTGTTGTGCGACTCCTCTGTTATGCCTATTAAAAATGTATAAATAATTTGACTAGTTGTCACCATTCACTTTGTCAATAGGGCATATTGCTAAAGAGTCTGGCACAGTCCAATCACTCAGAAGGAAAACGTCCTACCAACAGTGGAAATGGTGACACCCAGTTGTCAATTTAGTCATTTAGGTTGACATGAATTTATTTTGCATCTTCTCATGGGAGAGCAAAGCAAAATAGTCAGTGTACAGCTTGTATAACAGTGTAATTTTTTGTTTTCCCCTTAAAGTAACTCCACACAGCCATCAATATCTAAGCCACTGGCAACAAAAGTGAGTACACCCCTAAGTAAAATGGACTTTTGTGAGATACTGTAATTGAAAAATTATTGTACAGACATTACACAAACAAAAAAAACTACACCTATAGGGCATACACACAACCGTAATAATCTATTTAGAGTGAAATGTGAATGGGGTAAAAAATAATTAAAAAAAAAAACAAATGCAGAAAAACACTTTTGCTGCAAAAAAATGTAAAAAAAAATCTGCAGTAATTTACATGTAAACTCAAACTATGCCCCCAAAAATAGTCCACATACAACTGCATCATTGAAAAAATAAAAAAGTTATAACTGTCAAAACGCAAGGAGGCAAAAACTAAAAAATTTAGCCGGTCATTAAGGTATCTTCAGACCTGGTTCCTAACCCTTAATGACCGACCGCCGTCTTTTGGCGTCGCTGCAGACATCGGGGTTTCTGGCACCACAGCAGCGCTAAGAACAGAGTTGTAACTCTCAGCCCTGTTAACAGCGCAGTCTCTACAAGCGTCGGGGAGTGGGGGAAACCTCCGCTCCCCAGCGCTTAACCCTTTGATTGCCACGGTTCCAGACTGCAGCACAATCAAAGGACTTTCCCCTGCTCGGGTGATCGGAACTCCTGGTGACCCATCATAGCCTGGGGAACAGCTGCACAGTCAGCCCTGGGAACATAGAGTAACCCCAGGGCTGTATGTGTAACAAGCCAGCGAACAGGGCAGAATGTGTGCTGTCCTGATCACTGCCTGTGTCAGACTGACACAGATTTTAATGTATTAGCATATATGAATATGCTAATACATTAAAGTGTAAAAAAAAAAAAAAAGTATAACGGTTATCCCTTTATGGGATTTAAAAAAAAAAAGAAAAGGAAAATAACATAAAAAAATAATTGTGCATACATTAAATACACACAAAAAAAAACCCTACACATATTAGGTATCAACACGACCATGATAACCTGTAGAATTAATCTAACAAGTTAGGAAGTGTGAAATGTGAATGGTGTAAAAAAAAAAAATTCAAAACAAAACAAGAGATTTAAAAAAAAAAAAATTACAATTATAAGTGAACTTAAACTATTCCCCCAAAAAGTACAACTTGTCCTGAAAAAAGCAAGCCTCATACAACTGCATCATTGAAAAAAAAAAAAAAGTTATGACTATTGAAACGCAAGAAGGCAAAAAACTAAAAAAATCAAGCTGGTCATTCAGGTCTTTTCAGGCCTGGTGCTTAAAGAGTTAAAGGGTCCAAGGCATTTTGTCAGAGTTACCAATAATGTAGTCATATGTGTAGGTCTCTATGTACATATCTATTGCCTATAGGTAAAACACAGAGAATCAACTATCCTTCCCCACAAGCACACCACAAGAATCATCACTGTCACTATATTAAGAAATGACAGCATGTCTACAACTCCGTAATTGCTGCTATATCCATATCGGATCGGAGAACCCCTTTAATAAAGGAAACAATCAGACATTATAAATGATACAATGGACAGTGGTGTCTTTCTCTCGCACATTCTTCTAGATCGCTTCTCATTTCCGCCTTTGTCTATCCCCAATCCTACTTCCTGGGTAACTGGGCTTGATGACCTCACCATAGAGGATTTAACTCTTTTCTGACAAAGTTGACTTCTACATGTGGGGGGATTCCGAGAGACAAAGACACAATTGTACTAATCTGACATTTTCCCAGAGGTTTATCACCACCGGGAGAGACTTCTAAAGATGGAAAGTCTCCCCGTTGGGTTCATCATCACAAGTTTAAGTTTATCATCAGGGAAGATAAATCAAGATGAAAGCGTCTGCTCCTACCGCGCTGTCTCAGCCGCAACGTAGGATGGTTTGGTGTTGAATGACTTTATTGTACTGTGGTCATCATTGGAATGTACTGTATTGCTGACTTATCTTATATCTATAGTCTTTTTCCTGGGAAGCCAATTCATTAGGGGATATCTATGACCAATCAATACATGACTGTATCATGAAACAGTATTCGGTAAATCGCAGAAGGGATCACTTTAACAATGTGTTACCAGTAAGAACTAACCTGTTCAATACCAAAGAGCTTCCTCTAGTTAGTACCGGGTTGGGGGGGGGGGGGGATGTAAGTGGACACACAGTAGAACAGGTTTTGCAGGGATTTACATGATATTCACACACATCATGAATTTTTTTTTTTTAAAGGGGAGTTACCACCATGGACTTTGATGGCATATGTTAGTGATAAACCATCAAAGTCTGACAGGTGCAGGTCCCACCTCTTGGAGCAAGACTAAAACTTCCAAGGTCTAGTCCGACTCCCTAATTACTGACACTGGAACCCAGTCGAGCCTTTGTGGGACCACCTCAATGGTGCTGTTGGCTCTTTGGCCCCTTCGGCAGCTGTGGAATGCAACCAGCATGGCTACAGATACTTGTGACAACCTACCAGGATGTTATTGAGTTACCACCATGGACTTTGATGGTTTATCACTAACATATGCCATCAAAGTTTGATTGGTGCAGGTCCCACCTCTTGGAGCAAGACCAAAACTAGCAAGTTCTAGTCCAACCCCCTAATTACTGACACTTGAACCCAGTCGAGCATTTGTAGGAGCACCTCAATGGTGCTGTTGGCTCTTTGGCACCTCCAGCAGCTGTGAAATGCAATCAGCATGGCTACAGATACTTGTGACAACCTACCAGGATCTTATTGAGTTACCACCATGGGCTTAGTGGTTTATCACTAACATATGCCATCAAAGTCTGATAGGTGCAGGTTCCACCTCTTGGAGCAAGACCAAAACTTGCAAGTTCTAGTCCGGCCCCCTGATTACTGACACTTGAACACAGTAGAGGCTTTGTGGGTACACCTATTTTTTTTTTTTTTTTTTAAACATATTTTATTGGATTTTGAAAATTTAACATAGGATTTACCCAAGTTAATGTTGCAGCACATATTACAAAGTCTGATAGTGCAGTTCCACCTCTTGGAGCAAGGGCAAAACTTGCAAGTTTTTAGTCCGCCCCTGTTACTGAACTTTAACACAGTAAGGCTTTGTGGGACCACCTTTTTTTTTTTTTTTTTAAAAATTTTATTGGATTTGAAAATTTAACATAGATTTACGTCAAGACAAAATGCATGGCAGGCAATACGTTTACCCAAGATATAAATTGTTGTTTCCTACAGAGATAGTACATAGATGAACAAAAAACCCTGCTGGTTTTCTAAACCTGTTGTCAGAGACTCCAGGCATCTAGGCAAGGAAAGGATAGCATCTCAAGTATAAGTCGCCTAGATAAGTACCTGCCAAAAACACAGCATTGTACAAACAAATTGCAGTGAAGAAAAAAAAAGAAAACAGTTCACTACAGAGCTGGTCATAACATGAATTATTAATAAAAAACAGAATAAGTAAAAAGACATAGAGAAAGTTTAACAAAAACACCCTTAATGAGCCCGACTATTTAGGGAAACCCAGACTGTCTCATCGCCGAGATGAAAATGAGGGAATTTAATAAATGAAAAAAGCTCATCTCAGGAGTATCGGGATCATGTCGTCTTTACATGGTATGTCAGTGGGTCGGCTAAAGTTGGTGGACTCCCCATCCATGAGATTGCCCATTAATAATAGATCATCTAGGGGTGAGAAATATGACCGGATATCAGCGGAGAGCCCCAACGAACTTAGCGCATCTAGATTAAAGTTTCCAGGAATGAAGTCAATTTTGTTCAAGGGAGCCCCGGGGAGCCCACAGACCCCTCTCTCGCGTACCAACCCGTGTACCTGAAAGATGACATTAGGTCTCTTATCTCATCTTTCGAGAAATGCGAGAGGATAAATGGCTTCCATCTTTTAAAGAATTTCTCAGTGCGCAGTTCCTTGTGGCGTTCCGCTTCCAACCTGTCCGCCACCAAATATTGCTTCAAGCTGTCAACCAGTACTAACATAGGAGGGGTCTGCAGTTTCAGCCAGTACAGTAGGAGACAGCGTTTAGCAACCAGAGTTGCTATGTGGATAATGCTGGGGATAAAATGTACGGTATCGGGTGTTGAAGCTCCAGGTTCTGCAACGTCAGGGGGTCTAGTGTAGTGGAAGATTAGCGTTTCATAACTTTTAACAAGTTGATGTGCCAGTGGAGTCGGACATGGTTCAATAAAAAGATCCCAAAAAAGCTGCGTTGAGGGACATTGCCACATCCATGCCCACATGTTGGTGGCAGGGGCTTGACATTTGGGCAGGATTGTCTCCTATCTGGACATTTTACCGTTGGGGGGAGTTTAAAACCCCAAATAGTATGCATTGTGCAAGATTTTGAAGTGAGTTTCCCTCCAAGTTTCACAGATCACCTCCTTATGGACCTTACGTAGACCCGAAAGGATCTTATCTGGCAAGTCAGGATCTTCTAACATGCGTCCCCACTTATCAAATGGCGACCTGCCTTCCCTCTCCCAGTCCCAGTCCCTTAAGATACTGTAGATGCGGGAAAGGGTAAAGCTGTAGTGTGGCATCGTTTTAGGGAGTTAAAGTTGTTAGTGACACAGAGCTTGATGGGTTTCCAAAGCTTGGACTTACAAAAGAGAGCACCTGCATTGCTGGGAATATGTGTACCTCAGGGAGCGAAAATTTGGTTCTAATTTCCGATGGGTTCAGCCACCTTCTCTCCTCCATGTGCATTATGTGCTCTGCGTATATCACTCCTCTCTCCCTCCACAGCTTAAACATGGGGTTATTTCGACCTTGAGGGAACTCCGGTAGATCCCACAGAGGTAGCTTCCTGGACATTTGCCATGGCAGCTGGAGCCATTTACGGATATGCTTCCAGGTTGCAATGGTGTCTTTAAGTAGGAGAGAGCTCCTAATCTTCAAGGGGATCTTAGAGAATTTAGTGTGGAGGAGGGCCTGGGGATGCCATGGGCGCATCAGATCTCTTTCTAGGTCAAAGTTAGAATATCTGTTTTTTCTTCCATCCAGTCCAGGACATGCCTGGTGAGACACGCCAGGTTGTAGAACCTGACGTTCGGGAGGTTTAGGCCACCTGCACTTACCGGAAGCATCAATTTGCTAAGAGCTATTTGGGGTCTTTTTCCAGTCCAAATGAAGCGAGAAAAGGAGGCTAGCAAATTGTTAATGCACCCGTGTCTTAGCAGCAAGGGAAGGGTTTGAAGGGGGTATAAAAGCTTTGGGAAACAAATCATTTTTATTGCATGGTATCTACCCGCCAGGGAGAGAGGGAGACCATGCCATCTTTGGAGGTCTTCTGAGATCTTCTTGAACAGAGGGGGAAAATTTAGGTTATATATAGTGTTAGGAGTCCTGCCAATTTTTATTCCTAAATATGTAATGTGCGAATCCACCGGGATGATACCTAAGTTCAGATCACGCCAGGTGGATTTCGGGAGTGGTGGACCTAATTCCAGCAGCTCGCTTTTAGAAGCGTTGACTCTGTACCCAAAACTTTTAAGAATAGTGAAAATTTTGGCAGATGCTAATCGGTGGTCGGAGAGAAAAAGAAGAGGTAAATCGGCGAAAAGGGCTATTTTTCGTCTGGCTTTGGCCAACTTAATGCCCTTGAAAAGGTCCGAGTTTCCAAATAGCGAGCTAAGGGTTCTAGGCAATGTCAAATTAGGTGGAGAGGGGAACATCCCTGGGGGGTACCTTTATATAGGGGGAATCGCCGAGACAAGAAACCCGGTGTGTGGACCTGTGCAGTAGGGTAACTGTAGATGGCAGAAAGAAGGTCCCTGAAACTTCCCTTTATCCCCATATGATCAAGAACCATCCACAGCAACTCCCACCAGACATTGTCGAACGCTTTTTCAGCGTCTATTGCAACCATGACAGGATGACCGGTGGGAGAGAAGGGGTTCCTCGCATTCTCCAACACCGCCAGGACTTTTCTAAGGTTACCTACTGTGGCTCGACCTTTGATTAATCCCTTTTGCGCTGGTCCAATGAGAGATGGTAACAACGTCGCTAATCTGTCGGCCATGATTTTTGCTAGAATTTTTTGATCAGTGTCCATCAGTGAGATTGGGCGGTATGAAGAAGGGAGAAGGGTATCTTTGCCTTTTTTTGGGATTACTTTTATATAAGCATTTTTTGACTGTGGGCGGATTTTACCTTCTTTGATTATTTGATTAATCAGTCAATAAGGGGGTCAGGGGATCCATTAAAATTTTATATATCTCTCCTGAGAACCCGTCGGGTCCCGGGGCCTTCCCAGAGGTCAGCTGGCGGATAGCTAATTGTACCTCTTGAGTGGAGATCTCTGCGTTAACATCTTTTAGCTGTTCGGGGACAAACTGGGCAAAGGTAAAGAGGTCAGAAAATCCTTACCTTCAGCCGCCGTGGTAGGGGTGGCATCTGTGTCGGGGGAGTATAACTGCTCGTAAAAGGATTTAAGGGAGACGTTAATCTTGTGAGGGTCAGAAGTGGGCCGGCCTTCGGGAGTGCGTATGGATGTGATATGTGAGGGGCTGTAGCTGCCCTGGAGTAACCTAGAGAGTATTTTCCCTGCCTTGTTGCCAAATCGAAATAGGGAGGACTTCAAGTGGGTACGTTGGATTTCCTCCCTGCGGCCTAACCATAGGTCAAAAACCCTTTTGGCGTTTTTCCAGTCTCTCCTGTTCTCCTCCGAGCAGTCAGTTAGGAATTGTTTGTATGTCGCCCTCACCTTTTCTGTCGCGCTTTTGTATTCGTCATTTAATTTACGTCTATAAGATGAGGTGTAGGCTATAATTCTGCCCCGAAGGACGGACTTGGCCGTAGCCCAAAAAAGTGAGGCGTCTGTCGAGTGCTGCGTATTGTCGGATGCGAACTCTAACCACCAACCTCTCACTGCATCAGCAAACGCCTCAGTTTTAGCCATATAGGTGGGGAAACGCCAAATAAAGTCCGATCCCTTGGGGAAAATGTCCGCTATCTCGGTTATTACCGGAGAATGATTTGAGATGAGTATATCTAAAATCTCGGAGGCTACAATTCTTCTTTGAAGATCTTGGGAAACTAAGATGTGGTCTAATCGGGACCATGATTGCTGTGAGTGGGTGAAAAAGGAGAATTCCCTACTATCGGGGTGTAGGTCTCTCCATCCATCCCTCGTCCCGGTGGATCTCAGAAAATGCTGAAGCACCCCTACATTGGGCTTGTGCACCTGTGAGGTCGGGGGAACATAATCGTGTTCCCTCTTCCTGTCCAGAACTTCATCTAGGACGACGTTCATGTCTCCTCCTATGATCAGAGAGGTGGCAGCATCTTTCTGGATTACACCCACTAAGTGTACAAAAAAAGGCCTATTGTGAGAGTTGGGGCCATAAATATTATAAAGTCTCGTAGGATTGCCATTGTGAGTAAGTTTTAAATGCGACCATCTACCATCCTGGTCGGAGCTATGGAAAATTAGTTGGGAAAGGGGAAAGTTTCCTGTGCACCAAAGTGACGACCCCTGCTTTCCCGTCTTTTGCCGGGGAGCCAAATATGTGACCAACCCACATTTTTTTCATACGAAAAAAGTCGTCATGACTTAAATGGGTCTCCTGTAGGAGGACTATGTCTGGGAGAAGTTTCTTCAAGTGACGGTGAACTTTAACCAAATTGTTTGGGGATCGGAGCCCTTTTATGTTCCAAGAGACGATTCTCATGGAGGGTGAAAGGGGGGGGAGCTTAAGAGAATGGGGAGGTTACAGGTGTTGGCGAGAGAAAAGAAAAAGGTTCAAATATGGCGTCGGACTCAGACCAAGAGGGTGGAACCAAACAGAACAGAAAATCACAATACAGTTGTGCAAGTTCGATATAACATATAAAACAGAATAAGGCACGCAGAGAGTCAGGGAATGACCCACTCAGACTCTCCAATTGCGTTAAGGGACTTCACTTTTTTCTGGCACGAGGAATGGGCCTAAAAAAAGCCAGGAGGGGTATAGAGAAAA
Source organism: Phyllomedusa bahiana (assembly GCA_025379985.1). NCBI lineage: Eukaryota > Metazoa > Chordata > Amphibia > Anura > Hylidae > Phyllomedusa > Phyllomedusa bahiana. The sequence continues at coordinate 31,665 of JAODAL010017598.1, forward strand.
TAGACAAATCCTCCAGCCCTCCTGCCAGAAAGAAGAAAAGGACTAGGTCTCCCAAAAGTGGACCTAGTACACCTTGACTACAGATAAACAGCAAGGTGTATCAAATGCTACATAAGTAGTAAAGTAAAATAGAATTCCCTCATACAGCTGCAGCTACAAGATGTGGGGGTGGCCAAACTTATAACATATTGTGAAGTCTTAGCAGAAAGGATCTAAGAGTAAGACCATATGTATCCGATCTGGAGAATTACTCACGACCCCAAAGCGGCAGTAAAAAAACAGGAAAGTCCAAGGGTGGGAGGTCAAGTTCCATCTCAAGTTGGAGAGCGTTGCGGGATTGCAAGCAGACGGCGAGAGTTCGGGGATCCCTGCTCCTAGGAGGGGATAGATGAGGGGGAGAGGGGGAGAAAGGTCTGTCGTTGCTGCCAGAAGGTGATCTCGCAGATGCGGGTCTAGAATCACTGAGAAACCGGAGGGCATCTTCTGCATCTCTTGAAGAGTGGAAGTACTTCGGGGCGGCGTCTGGCAGAAGCACCTTTAGTTGGCTGGGTACAGGATTTGGAAGCGGACCTTTTTGGCAAATAATCTGGAACAGACGCTACTGAAGGCTCGGCGTCGCCTGGAGACATCCATGGAAAAATCTTTAAAAATTAGTACCCTGTGTCCCTCTAGGAGCGGGGAAGATTTCTGCTTACGTATGCTTTGTTTCGTTGTAGTCAAGATATTTGAAAGATGACCGTACGGTGTCTTCTTTTCCGCTGATCTCCTGACAGAGTGCTAGCAGGGGGTTCGGGGCCAATGCGATGTGCTCTCTCAACTCTGCAGGCGCGATTTATGCCTAGCGCCCGCGGGAGGGCAGCTTGGCAAAGTTCCTGGAGGTCGGCCTGTTTCACCTGCTCCGGAAGGCCCACAATTCTCAGGATGCTCCTGCGAGAGCGGTTTTCAAGGGCTTTTATACGGTCGTATAGGGTATCTTGAGCTTTATTACAGAAGGACAGCTTGCGGTGCAGCACATCATTTTCTGTCTCTAGTTGCAGGACCCTGTGCTCCAGCTCCTCCAGCCTTGAGTCGTGCACCTGGATGTCATGCTGCAGCTTGCTCAGGGATGCCTGCAGAGCTGCCTCTATAGTTCCTGCAAAATCAGGGCTATGTGCCTGGTGACTTCCTGGGCCAGTGACTTGTAGTCTATAAGCTGGGAGGGGGGGGGGGGGGGGGGGGGGGGGGGGGGCAGCTCCATCTGTATGGGCCAGGAAGAGGACAGCCAGGGCAGCCCGAGTACCTGGAGTTGCGGCGCTGTTTCGGCTCTCCTCCTCCAGTGTCATGCGGCGGGCCGCCATCTTGGATTCGCTCGTGGCATGCGGGCGGGCAGCGGGGACGCGTCCTTTTGGCTGCTCCTAAGGACGTATTTGTCCATCCGCCTGTTAGCTGGGGATGTAAGGGGGTGCATCGCGGTCGGCGGGGGCCGTCTGCGCCGTCGGGAATGGCCGTTATGCGGGCAGAAGCAGGGAGGCGGAGAGGAGCTCTCACTGCTCACATCCTCGCGCCAGCGCCGGAACCGGAAGTCATCTGTGGGACCACCTCAATGGTACTGTTGGCTCTTCGGCCCCTTCGGCAGCTGTGGAATGCAACCAGAATGGCTACAAATACTTGTGACAACCTACCAGGATCTTATCGAGTTACCACCGTGGACTTCGATGGTTTATCACTAACATATGCCATCAAAGTCTGACAGGTGCAGGTCCCACCTCTTGGAGCAAGACTAAAACTTCCAAGTTCTAATCCGACCTCCTAATTACTGACACTTGAACCCAGTCGAGCCTTTGTGGGACCACCTCAATGGTGCTGTTGGCTCTTTGGCCCCTTCAGCAGCTGTGAAATGCAATCAGCATGGCTACAGATACTTGTGACAACCTACCAGGATCTTATTGAGTTACCACCATGGACTTTGATGGTTTATCACTAACATATGCCATCAAAGTCTGATAGGTGCAGGTCCCACCTCTTGGAGCAAGACCAAAACTTGCAAGTTCTAGTCCGACCCCCTAATTACTGACACTTGAACCCAGTCGAGCCTTTGTGGGACCACCTCAATGGTGCTGTTGGCTCTTTGGCCCCTTCAGCAGCTGTGGCATGCAATCATCATGGCTACAGATACTTGTGACAACCTACCAAGATCTTATTGAGTTACCACCATGGACTTTGATGGTTTATCACTACCATATGCCATCAAAGTCTGGCAGGTGCAGGTTCCACCTCTTTGACCTGCACCTATCTCAGGACCGGGCACTCTGAAAGTGTTGGCTCAGAATGGAGAGCCGGTCGTGCTTGCACACGACTCTCCATTCTGCTCTATTGGAGTTGGAAGTACAGGTGAGCGGTGTGTATGGTTGTACGCTGAACTTCCATAGAACAAGAACGTGCAAGAGTGACCAGCTCTCCATGTTGAGCCCACACTTTTGGTGGCTAGAGGTGGGACCAGCAACTATTTGATGGCATATCCTGACAAAGTCCATGGTGGTACACCCCTTTAATATTTGGGGTCTATACATCCTGTCTTGAAGATAAGATATCCAGGAACTTTGAAAGTGTACAGCTTTCCTGCAGCACCATCACAGGGGGAATGCAACATCACACGGTTCTCATTTAAATCAATACAGAGGTGTACCATGAAGCTCATGGGTCCAGGTGCAAAATCCAGCCCCCACTTACCACGTGACATTTAAAATACCAGCATCTTGTTACGTGGTTGAGGGAGCTTTGGGATCCAAAAGATACCAGGGCTCAAGTGAGACTGCATTCTCTATAGCACGGGTGGGAAACAATGAGTCCAAGGGCCATATACAGCCCTCGAAATTTTCTGGTCCATGACTCGGCAAAGAAGTGCCTGGAGTTTTGGAGACCAGCGCATGTGCAGTAGCAGATCTTGCTTAAAGGGGTTGTCTCACTACAAAGATTAGCATTCAAAGTGTATGGAGCAGTAAATGAAGACTTTTTCCAAATACATTGCTTTGTTGAGGAGATAAGAGAGATTTTATCTGCTCTGAGTGCACAGAGGTGTCTCTGTTCACCGACCTGCTTTCCTCTCCTCTCTCTGCTCTTTGTCTTATCTGAGAACAGGGAGTGACCTCACCACAAGTCGGCACACAGGATGCCGGCTGTTTGAGAACAGAGTTCGTTATTTCTAGCAAACAAAGGAGATATATTGCAGGGGAGATGCTGTGAACACAAAAGGGAAAATGCCAAAGAGCACACTCCTAGTGCAGCCAAGTTATTACCGCCCCAAATCCAGGATCACGGTCAGGAGACTGTACCTCGACTTCACCGGTAACAAAATATAGCAAAAGGGGGAGGATATCTAAATGGTGCTCTAACTTCAAATATTAGGGAAAGTGTTTCTTAAGTAAAAGCGGTGTGATAGTATACAAATTAGTTTATTACATAAACCAATTATTTACATTAAACAAAGGAGAGTTATTACTTTTGATTGTTTACTTTGAGCTCTGAAGCTCTCTGATCTATAGATAAGTTCTCCTGCTTTCATCTCAGTGTAATTAGAAGAGCTGTGAATACAGAGCTGATATGCTAATCACTGCTATAGAACCACCCACAGCCTGACCAGGAAGAGAGAGGATGCTTTTCCCTATGTGAAACAACATGGCGAGACAACCTCTTTAAAGGGGTTGTCTTACAACAAAGATTAGTTTTCAACATGTATGGTACAGTAAATGAAGACATTTTCTAAATATATTGCTTTGTTTATTTTTCTTTGTTGAAGAGATAAAAGTGATTTTATCTGCTTTGAGTAAACTCAGGTTTCTCCAGGTTATTGACCTCCTCTGCCCTGCTCTCCCCTGCTTTTTGTCTTATCTGATAGCAGGGATAAGATAAGATAACCGGGAAGAGACAGGATGCATGAATGAAAGCTGATTTTGGCTGAAAAAAAATGTTATGAGACAACCCCTCCCAATGTGATACTGCACGTGTGTGGGTCTCCAAAGCTCCTGGCACCTGTTTGCTTCAGTCACAGCTTTAGTCCATGTCATCTATCCTGCTATGCTACTGAATGTTAGGGGAGAAAGGGCATGTACGGAGACCGGGGTACACTGCATTTAAATTCCGGGGATAGGGGCTTCCAGGACTTCAGTTACAACTCTCATCCATTTGGTCTATATGTGCTGCAGATGTACTCGACTATTTAGCAGTGTGCATCCGCGTTAATGCTGCTCAGTGAGCGAAGCAGTTTCATCACACTTAGGCTATGTTCACACGGCTTAAAATGGGCCGTATTTCGGCCGTAATTACGCGCCGAAGTGCGCCAATTACGGGCCGAAAACGGCCCATTCATTACGGTAATTCACAGTTCTCATAGAGAACTATGGATTACGTCTCCTCTCCCCCGCCCGGCGAAGCCGCCGGGCGGGGAGATAATTGACATGTCACTTTCTAGCGGCGTATACGCGCCGCTACAGTGATAGTCTATGGGCCGGCGAAGTGCCGGCCCCCTGCTTACTCCCCCGCTCCCGCCCCGCCCCCGTCCACACGGCGTAATTGCGGGGCGGAATTACGTCCCGCAATTAAGCCGTGTGAACATAGCCTAAGGGGTGTGATAATTAAATATTTGACCAAATATATCAAACTCATTTTTAGGTTGATAATTTTGTATGGTCCACAAATGATGTTATAAATATCCACATGGTCCTTGGCAGAAAAAAACGTTCCTCACCCCTGTACTATACCTACACCCCTTTGTCCCATCTTGATAAGTAGTGTCTGAAGCCAGCTTGTAGGGAACTACGAGCCGCCCAGAGAGAATGGAGTAGATGGCCACGCTATTGTAGTGGAAATTCCATAGAAACAAACTGGGATAACCGCGCAAGCACAGCCATCTCCCCGTTCTCTACGGACGGCCCATAGCTTTCTACAAGCTGGCTGCAGACACAAATTATCTTGATGGAACAGCCCCTTTAGTCAATGGATAATCGCTGCCCCTATCTTCTATTAGTAGGCACCACAATCTTGGGGAAGACTGCTGACCTAACAGTTGTCCAGAAGACAGTCAATGGGAAGCCACAAAAGGTCATTGCTATAGAAACTGGCTGTCCACAGACTGTCCCGTGTCCATCACATGCCCAGGACATATTTTATTTAGTAGAAGTAACCAGTGAAGGTTCCTACTGAATGAAAGCGAGCAGAGATATTGAAACTTAAGAATTGATACTGAAAGAATATTAGAAACTGTAAAACTTTTCATTATATAAAGAATAACCTTCATTTGCCGAACCCGAAAAATCACAGATGACAATAGATTTCAATGTCATGGCCAGGGCACCAAACAGCGCCTCATATCTAAGCTTCCAGGATCACTGTGAGGATATCTGAATGGAATTAGAGGACAGATAATAATACGGTAAAGCTTCTTACTGATCCCGCTGGTGTTACATGTTGCTTAACAAAAACACCATTATTAGTAATGAGTCTAATAGGCATCTGCCGCGAACATCTGTATCTGTGCCGAATGTCTGGATTTGGCTACATCTGTCCTTCTCTAACCTCAGCGTCTACCATGTGATGGCGAGTATTTGCACACTCTATAAATAAATGTGATGTAAGTGCCCAGAGCCAGCGGCAGAGAGCAATGACTTTTCCCTCCTGACCTACTTAGCAATATCACTCAGCCCCAGGCACTGCAGAAGTGTGTCAGGAAACAGAGAAAGGGATTACAGGTCAAACCGAAATGGAGTCAGGGTTTATTTGAGGTAGGAAATAGCTAAACAACAGCAGAAAAATACACAAAGCTTGCAGTATGGACTGAAGAACCCGCACGAGACACAGGACGTCCTGTGACCGAGATTACAAGCGGCCATGTTTTGATGGAGACCAGAAGGAAAGTTGCTGCTGCTGCTGCTGGTGATAAATTGTCCAAAAACCAAATAACTGATCGCACAGGAAGAGAATCCGGGTCGTGCAGGGTGAACAGACGCGGGGTCGTAAACACAGGCATTACCAGGACATGAAGCAATCCGTGGCTAAGCTCATAATGTAGACATAGAATTAACCTATATGAAAAGTTGAGACACATTGCAAATATATTACATTATTATCTTGTACAGCCTGTATTATGCACACCAGAGCTGCATTAACAAATACATAGGCTTCAGAGCTGAAATCTTCTCATAATCTTTGCCAGTTTAGTGTTCGCAGGTCTTGGAAATGCCTTGGTTATACCCAGAACTGTATAGTAACCACAAAGTTTGGTGCATACCTGTTGTACAAATCCATACCAATTTCAAAGTGGTACAGCTGAGACACATGTATAAAGTGCTGCAAGACACTTTCGCACTCACTGGCACCTTCTACACTCCTCTAAAGCTAATTCAAACTGACATGTATGCGCCAGGTTTCCTACATGTCGCCCTATGAGCTTGTGTTTTCAGGTCAGGGAAATGCCATGGGTATAGCCAGAACTGTATAGCAACCTAATGTTAGAAATGACACAGTCAGGTCACATTATTATGACCACTTCCTAGACGACGCTCATGGCTTGGTGGGTATATAAGGTGTGTAAAAGGCTGTCTGAACATGTTCCTCATTGCACGTATATTACATGTGTGTGATGTAGTTCAGATTATTAATAAATGCCATGCTGAGGTTGAGGCTGCTGTTCAATATCAGGCACATTTGACCGTTCCATAAGGAGTGAGATTTTGTAGTAGGTTTACTAATGGGAGGAATGTAAGGTGCAAGGCATATGTGGCCTTATTTATCAAAACTGTCTAGCAGTAAGACTGTCTTTGTTGCCCATGGCAACCAATCAGAGCTCAGCTTTCATTTTACCAGACCAATATATGAAATGGAAGCTGTGCTCGGGTTGGTTGCTATGGGCAACATGCTAGGGCATGTTCACACGGCGTCTTTGGACGAGGTTTTGGACGAGGTTTTCAGAGCGTTTACTCGCCCAAAACCTCGTCCAAAACGCCCCCAGTTCCTTTAATTGATTCCTATGTAAAACCTCGTTGTAGTTCACACACGACGAGCTTTTTACACGCTTCTTTGGAAGCAATGAAAAAAGTGTCATGTCAATTCTTGAAGCGCGTTGTAGGCGCGGTTTTCGGCACGGTTTTTAGCGCGGTTTTCGCCACAGTTTTTTTCCTGGCTATTCATTAGTATGGGTGAAAACCTCGTCGAAAACCTGATCCAAAACCTGATCAAAGCCTCGTCAAAAACCTCCTCTGAAGAAGCGTGTTTCAGGCGAGGTTTTGATGTGGTTTGGATGAGGTTTTGGGCGAGGAAACGCTCCAAAAACTTCGTAAAAAACCTCGTCCAAAAACGCAGTGTGAACATGCCCTTACTGCTAGACAGTTTTGATAAATGAGGCCTTTTGTGTCTACAGGATTGTGAGATGTAAATTCAGTACTGACTGCACTGCATTAGACGAACACAGCTAAGTTGCTAGAGGTGTGTCTGTCAACGAGCTTGGTGACTGTTTCTAATAGCAACCAGCAGAATTGTGAATGCAGCTCTGGGCTGCAACTCCATATCTATACAATTTAAGTATGCAATTTTTGATACATTTTTAAAGGGGATGTCTACTATGAGAAAAACATGACTGCTTTCTTCCTAAAACAGCTCCACATCTATCCACAGGTTGAATTTGTTATTGCAGGTCAGCCCCATTCAATTTAATGGGGTCAAGCTACTGTACACAATCAATGAAAAGATGTGGCGCTGTTTGTGGACTAATTTTGGACAACTACGTCAATGCATCTTGTTATTTAGCACCCTGTTGGATTCTGGAGAGCAAGTGCTAGGGGAGTCAATCCTGCCGCCAATGTTTACAGTCAATGTATGTCACGTATCCACATGTACCACCCACAGATAGAACTCCTCGTGCCAGGTCCTACGTCACAAAACCCAAACATATTGAACTGCTGTTTAGCAAAGAAAGTCTAATGTGCAATTACAACGGGAAAGTCCAATTTTCATTATTTTTGGATGGAGCACTGGAAACACAGATAATATTGGATAACAATCTGTTTTTGTCCATTTTCACTTCTATAGGAAACAGGAAAGCGAACCTCCCAGATTCAAATACAGGAGGTAGAATTGTGGGTTATCTGGGAGAAACAGAGGATACGGGGGCGTCTGTATTTTATGCGTGTACAGTAGATGATCACCGATTTCAGGTTCATGGGAAATAGAAATGTCATCAGTTTTTTTTCTCTGTTAAAATCCAATGGAAACCTCAAACCAGCCCCCCCCCCTCCATAAATGAGGATGATTTTCAAAAGTAAGTGTAAATTTCTTTATGTCCCTATCGATCTCCCATCTCACAAGATTTATTAAAAGGTTTGGGTTGCTAGATATATTAACAGTTTTGTAAATTAACATTCAGGGCTGTGTCAGGATTAAGGTGCGGATGCTATGTCTAAATAAAGATAGAAAATGCCAACATCCCGCCCTTAAAGGGATTGACCTATTTCAGAAATTTATAGCATATTGCTAGGATATGCTATCAATGTCAGCCCTAAAACTGCTGTGTGTGAACGGAGAGAAGGTTGGAACTCTCCCACTGAGGTCAATGGGAGAGTTCCAACCTCTTCTCTGTACAAAACTGAGAGGTTTCAAGGCTTGTTCTTGAGATAGGTGCGGATCCCAGAGGTGGGACCTGCACCTATCTGACACTGATGGCGAATCCTAGCCATATGCCATCAATGTCTAAAATAGGAAAATCCCATTTAAGGGCTTGTTCACACGGTGTTTTTGGATCCGTGTTGGATCCGAAAATCGTATCAAAAAACGCAGTGGCGTTCGGATCCAAAACAGATCCAACACATATCCAACACGCAGCTGGGTGTTTGGATGCGTGTTGGATGCAACAGGTTTGCACCCTATAGTTTAAAATAAGGCTCCCGCTGCATCTTTCGGACCAAGAATTGAATTGGAACGGATCCGAAAGACGGAATGAGACGCGCATTGGCGATCACTCATGTGAACTCCGATGCGTGTTTCATATTAAAAGCAATGTAAATCACATTGCTATTTGTTAGATGCGTATTTTGGTCCATCTAGGGTCCAACAGACGGATCCAAACATGCATCTTAAAGCGTATATTCACACGGACTCAACACGTCATGTGAACATACCCTAAGATCCAGACAGCTTGGGCCTTAATTGGGTGTTCCCATCTCAGACATTTATGGCATATCGATAGGATAGAGGTATATGACAGTGGCTTTCACTTCTTTCTCTCTGGTAAAGACAACTGAGCTTGCACCAGGACACCTGTGACTCAATCGAACATGCATTGAATATAGGGCAGGCATCCTCAAACTGCGGCCCTCCAGCTGTTGGGAAACTACAACTACCATCATGCATTTATATAATCTATAACAGTGGGAATGATGGGAGTTGTAGTTTCCCAACAGCTGGAGGGCCACAGTTTGAGGATGCTTGATATAGGGTATATGTCCAGGATCTAAAGTAGAAACATGGTGCTATAGAATAAAACCCCTTAATGGGCTATGTAAAAAAAAAAACATATTGTCGGTTATTAAGAGGGTATACCCCAGAAAAAAAATCTGCAAGGAATAATGTACGAACAGTATATATATTATTTCCACAGATCCTGCATGGTAAAGTCACAGATTTGATCCATTGAATTACAATGGGATAGTCATCGTGCAGATCCGCTGACCAATACACTGCAGAAATCGGAGTCATGTGAATACACCCTTATGAGAGGTTAATATGTAAGGGCTAAGGTCCCATGCCGCAGCTACTGAATGAGAGACAAAAGAAAAAAATGCAGAGGGGGCGCACAATAGTGAAGTATGTAGTCACAGGTGTAATGTGGACGAAATAAAAAGGTGTGCTCACCTTATATCGTTGTGCTAATCATGTAGAGGCACAACTCTCGTAATCACTTAAAGTGCTCTCCTTCCGAGCCCATACCACGGCAGCCGTAGGTCCCCGAATCCAAAGTGCCAGGTCAGCAACGGTGGACGCCGGGTCGTCCTTTTTCTCCTCTGCATCTTGCAGCTACTGAATGAGGGTGAGACCATGCTCACGTGGGTGCAATGAGTGCACAATTGTGCAGGTAAAAGTCTGGTAATATGAGCAAAACCATGCACTTGTTGGCCACTATGTGGGCATGGTTTTGTCAGCATGCTGTAACTGCGGTGTAGGACCATACCGAAAGCTGCTGCAATAGAGAAAAAGCCAAAATGAAGGACGAAGCACCTACCGTCATGTTGGGTCTATGCACAATAGGAATGTCACTGGAGCTGTAATGGATCTGTCTGTAATTTGCGTGGATAAGTTGCCTGGAAATGACAATAAAGAGTTAGTCATTAACCTGCGTACAATAAATGCAGGCTAGGGTTTTATGTGAAAATAATATTGAAATAGATTTCAAACCCCCAAAATGTCCTAAACGTCAACTCAACCCAAAAATCAAAGTTCCTGACCCATTGACCCTTCTTTGTAAAGGGGAGGATGGCCTGCGGATGTAAAAGGAAAACATGGCTGCTGTCTTCAAGAAACAGCGCCACTAATGTACATGGGAGGGGTTATGTACTGCAGTTCAGCCTCAATGACGCCAAGGCTATGTTTACATGATGAAGGCATTGATGCTATGGACTGGCCTGTCCTTTCCCCAGACCGGAATACAATCAAGCACATCCATTGTACCACAGACTGTCCAGGAGTTGACTAATGCTTTAATCTAGGTCTGGGAGGAGATTCTTCAGAAGAAAGTCCGCTGCCTCATCAGGAGCATGCCCAGGCCGGAAGGTCATACAGGCACATGGAGGCCACACACACTACTGAGCCTCATTTCCTTGTCTTGAGGCATTTCCACTGAAGTTGGATCAGCCTGAAATTTGATTTTGCACTTTGATTTTGAGCATTATTCCAAATCCAGACTCCATGGTAAATTAATATTGATTTTCATTGATAATTTTTATGTTTTGTTCTTAACGTACTCCACTATGTAATGAATAAAGAATTGCAACTGGAATCAACTGAAATCTAGGATGTAGTATTTTAGTGTTCCTTTTTTTTTAGCAGTGTAGTACTGTGGGTGAGATTCAGTAGAATTTGTATTTTATCATTTAAAATACCTCTTATTCTGGGTTATAGAGTCCAGGGGGTGGTGCTTTAAGTAACTGACAGCCTTCCTTGAGTGTGCATACAGACATAGCTGTCAATCACTGAAAACACCTCCTACCAGACTCCTTAATTCAGAATAAGCAGGGGCTGAAATGAATAAAATACAAGTTCTACTGAATCTTTCCCTGCAGAACAATACATCAGTCTGCTCAGCTCCTCCTGCTCTATAATACTGCATGCTGCTGGCAGATCAGATAGGATGATCACTGTGACAGGTTCCCTTTAAAGGACATCTTGGCCTTTTATTGACCATATGGTGCACCACCCTCTGAGGGCAACCAGAATGTTGATGTGACCCTTGAGAAAAATGAGTCTGACACCCCTGTCATAACGACAGCCAAATATAATCCATTGGGACCTGTCAATGAGCGTGACACCAGCAGTATAGAATGCCATCATAGAAGTTCAGGAACATGCCTCATGTCTGCACTTCCTCGGAAAATCTAACATGCATGTTCCAAGGTCTATGGATTACTGGTATGCATGCTTATATTAAAATATACTGATGATCTGGGCATTGGGGCAATGCCCAAGGGTCCATAGCCTGAGGGGACCCACTGGCCATTTGTCATTCAGTGCAGTTCTAAGGGTGTATTCAGATGTACACATATTGGGCCACTTTTAATCCAAAACTATGCACAAAACCATGTACATTTAAAATATAAATTATAGCGATCAATGTTTTTACATGTTTTCTGACCAGGGAGCACACTACTGACATGTGTGAATACAACCTAACAGCTTAGATGTTGGGAATGGTGCCTCAAAAGCCAGTGGTTGGCACCTCCAGTAAATATAGGTTTGTCAAGTTGTTTGTGGTATTTCCTTGTATATACCTATTTCTGGGCTAATTCCCATTGATACCCAATTTTCCCAGGCTCCTGAATGACAGATCTGCTTTGTCAAGCAGATACAAATGAACAGAAGATTTATTACCATACACCTAGGCAGAATGGAGCTGTTCTAGACAAGCTGGGTAAACATCAAGTTTATGGTGTACATTTAGCATGTACGTCAGGATACGGATAGGATTTAATGGCCCAACGTAGGCCAAAAGTACATCCTTTCGACCTCTGTTTGGCTGTTTTATGTCTGTATAGCACAAACAAAATGTATGGATGGTTACTTGTCAGGTGGTTTATGCTGCCCTATCTAAAAGCAGGATGTGATAAAGCGAAATAAGCTGTGCTCTGTGATATATAGGGTTATATGACAGAGGGAGAAAAGATATATAACCCTATATATCAGAGCTCAACTTCTCTCCTCTATCATATAACCCTATATATCACAGAGCTCAGCTTCTCTTCTATCATATAACCCTATATATCAGAGCTCAGCTTCTCTCCTCTATCATATAACCCTATATATCACAGAGCTCAGCTTCTCTCCTCTATCATATAACATTATATATCACAGAACTCAGCTTCTCTCCTCTATCATATAACCCTATATATCACAGAGCTCAGCTTTTCTGCTCTATCATATTACCCTATATATCACAGAGCTCAGCTTCTCTTCTATCATATAACCCTATATATCACAGAGCTCAGCTTCTTTTCCTCCATCATATAACCCTATATATCACAGAGCTCAGTTTCTCTCCTCTATCATATAACCCTATATATCACAGAGCTCAGCTTCTCTCCTCTATCATATAACAATATAAATCACAGAACTCAGCTTCTCTCCTCTATCATATAACCCTATATATACAGAGTTTCAGCTTTTCCTCTATCATATTAACCCTATATATCACAGAGCTCAGCTCCTCTCCTCTATCATATAACCCTATATATCACAGAGCTCAGCTTCTTTCCTTCTATCATATAACCCTATATATCACAGAGCTCAGCTTCTCTCCTCTATCATATAACATTATATATCACAGAGCTCAGCTTCTCTCCTCTATCATATAACCCTATATATCACAGAGCTCAGCTTCTCTCCTCTATCATATAACCCTATATATAACAGACCTTAGCTTGTCTCCCTCCATCACCTCCTGCTTTCAGATAGGGCAGCATAAACCAGCCGGCAGCCTACACTATCCTATACAACGCCATTAAAATAAAAACTTACACGTTAAACATATATACCTTTAAATCATGGGACTCTTCTCCCTTCCTTCCCCCACATTTTCCCCAACCTTGGTTGAACTTGATGGACGTATGTCTTTTTTCAACCGTACTAACTATATAGCCCTATGGTATACAGACTGCCGTGTACATTAAACAGAAGCTAGAAACATGGTGTGTACCTAGCTATGCTCACACAAGCAATAATTAGATCAACCAGACGTACCTAACCAGCTTGCTGATGGTTTCCATGTAGCACCAGATTTTCTACATTACCAAAACTAACAAGTAAAATAGGAAGCTAACAGGCAGTGATGATGTGATATGTCACAAAAATGCTCGATTACTCTGGCTATAGAGCAAAAAAATATTTGTTTTGCAATAGACAGACACCTGATCGTTTGCACTAATGGAAAGACTTGACCTTGTAAGCCCTTGATGATGAATGTGTTAAAAGGTGGCTCCAAGGAGGTATCAGTTACTGTACTAAATCATGGTGGGGGGATGGTTGGCCGCTCAAGCCGCAGGAACAGCAACCATAAACCAAAATGTCATCTTGCCGTGACCAAAACACAATGAAGTAATAGAGGTCAAAGCATCTTACCAGAATACAGGATGACGCTCTCCAAGCATCTATATAATTTGTATTGATCAGGTGTTTATTACAGGTCTATAGAGGTCGCAGTAACGCCCCTACACTTGTCACTGACGCTTGTGGAGCCTCCTGCTTGCCTTGGATTCAGTCTTGACCTTATTTCTGCACAAGGCTGAATTTGCCTTGGGCTGACATTGCTGGTGGCTCAATATGAGCATTAAGGGGGCTCTCCGCCTTGGATCCCTATTTGTTAGATGGATCTATTGCCAATAAGATGATCGCTTGGTCTTCTGCTTTTGAGACCTCCAGTGATGAGCTATAATCTGTTAGGAAGCCTGAACTAAGAGCGACATATGAACGGGGCTGCAACATTTTTTGGACGTGCTTTGAGCCAAACAAACTGTCATAGACCTGTACCCTTAGGCTAAGTTCACACAGCTAATTGCAGTGAGTATAGTACGCTCCGCAATTACGCCGGGAGTTCGGGAGCTCGCGCCGAACGGCACGTATACCCGCGATGCGGGGGGGGGGGCAGCCCACTGGCCCCATAGACAGTCATTACTCGCAGAGCGTAAGCGTCGTGAATAAATGACAAGTCACTTATCTCCCCGCGCATCGTAATGTACGCCTTGGGAGAGGAGGCGTAATCCATAGTTCTTTATGACAACTGTGGATTACCATAATGACTGGGGCGCATTTCGCTCGTATAGAGCGCAGAACGCCGCGAAATGCGCCCCAATTTAACCCGTGTGAGCATAGTCTTAAAAGCTTCAGCATCTGTGACTCTACACAAAGGCAAGAAGCTTTCTCGGCTGCCATGGTAGCCTTGTCTCAAGAGATAGAAAGAAAGCAGATGACTCCCATGAGACCGCTTATGCTACCTGCTCGCTCATAAGATCAGACTTCTAGTTCATGCAAAGATTCCACTGAATCCAATTGGTTTTGTTTTTTGCAACATGTAATTTCATGCACTCTCTGCAGCCACTATCACACTGTGATCTAATACAACTATGAACACTGGGCCAGTAAACACTAAGGGCAACATGTCCCAATAAGCAAGAACCATTTTTGTTGGTCTATTTTGCGCCAAAAGTACTCTTGACGCCATAGTCTCGATATAAATAAACTGTAATGTACCAAAATTAGGTGCATTATACCCCGAGCAAGACACATTGTAATGTGCCTAAAAAGGTGGATAACATGTAGTAGCAATGCGCCTCCATAATGCAATGTGCCTCGATAGGTGCATTACATATACTACCAATGACACGCTATGCACCTCAATAGGCGCATTACATACACTAGCAATGACAGGCTATGCACCTTTTTAGGCGCATTAAGTTTACCATGCAATTGATACCAGACGGCAGATTTTTGAGAGGATCGTACTTTCAAACACACTTTACACTGATTAAATGCACCTAAAAACTGCCCACGGCGACGCCAATTTTCGAACATGTCGCCCTAAAAAGTTATCTATGAACCAACCCCCCAAAAATTAGAGCCAAGAAATCAGCCACAAAGTCATCTTACCCTGTTTCCCCGAAAATAAGACATCCCCCGAAAATAAGACATGGTGCATTTTTTTTATCTATTTCAGAGATTGGCTGCTTATGTGGATGTTTGTGATGAAATCACTATAGTATATTAATACATGTTGATGTTTTGTTCAACAATAAATGCGAATTATTGTTCATAGAAAAATAAGACAACCCCTGAAAATAAGTCTTAGCTCGTCTTTAGGAGCAAAAATTAATATAAGACACTGTCTTATTTTCGGGGAAACAGGGTAGATGGGATTTTTATCTGCTGCAGCCTATGGGTGCTATTACGACACGTTCCCATTGTTACATTAGAACCCGAGTCCTCCAGAAAAGTGTCTGATCCTGGTCCCACTGGTGATTACCAAGCTGGGTTGAAGGGGTTTTCCAACCTTTTTCAAACTCCTCTACTGCCCCCCACTGAAATGAGGGGGAAAAAAAACAGTACTCACCCTCACCAGTGTCACTGCTCCAGTATTCACCACTGATCCCTTACTGATGACATCATGTACATTGCCCTTGTGAATGTAATGGCATGTGGCCATGAGCAATGTACATAATGTTATCATTGGGAAACACCAAAGCAGTGTTATTTAAAAGGACACATCGATCAAAAAGGATAATTTTTGTTTAAACCAATATTCCAGGAAAGCAATTTTTTCTTTAAGAATTTTTCCAGTATTTTTTTTTTATTATTTCAGCGGTGCTATATAATTATAATTTACATATAAGATATTATCCTTCTCTAGCTAAGAAAGGAAAATCCTGAATTGCAGGGCAGACTAATATTTCTTTACAGCTGGTGCTGCTTACCTCTATATAGTCTCATTACAAATAGTAGGTAATGATTACTCTATTGTTCTCTATAAAGGGATAGACAAGAATAGACTGGAACACAGGGATATACATAGCATTACATGAAAAGATAACGGAATAAACTTTTTCTGCTCTGGTGTCACGATCTCGGGTAGTAGTTACCGAGAGAGATGGCTATGAACCACGCCAGGGAGTGGAGACTAAGGAGCCCCCTGGTTCCTCACCAGAGGCCGCCACAAGGCATGTTGGACTTTGATGCAGGAGACTCCTAAGTTCTACCCCTGATGTGGCCACTAGCGTTGACAGCCGAGGTGTAGCGTGGCACAGGAAGCGCAGGCTGAGGGATAGTCCGGGGGAAAGGTCAGGGCAGGCGGCAGGCCAAGCGTAGTCAGATAACACGCACGCAGGTCAGGGTAGGCACCAGGCAGTGAATAGCTAGAGTCCGGTAAAGTAGGGTCAAAATCTAGAAACACAGTAGAGTAAAAATAGCACAAGGCAAAGTAGCAGGAAGTGGCCTAATAAAGGGTCCAGTGATCGGTTATTGGAGTCGCACTGGCCCTTGAAATTTTAAAGAATTGATGTGCAATAGGTGAATAATGGGCGGGAGACAGACACGAGCGCATCCACCGTCCGCATCGTGACAACTGGAGAGGGTTTTTCTTCACACTTATCAGGTTATTGCTAATAAGAATAACACCTTTTAGACCATAGCTGGCCATAAATAAGGACCATCCAGCAATCCTCTTACTGCTATCAGTCCATGCCACGGTCCCTGTTCTGGGCTGCAGAGAAGGCCATGTCTCTGCTGCATTCCTGTTTCTGTCCGGACTCCTTTTGTGTCCCTTGTTTTTCTGTACTCTCCTGTCCTCGCTCCCGCCTGCGTTCCTGTCCGTGTCTGCACGCGCTCTCTAGGGCTCTAGTGTCTGGATTTCAAGGGACAGTGTCCCAATTACCTGTCCAAAGACCTACGACCTCCAGTGATTTAAGAAACTTCCTGTCTCGGCTCCAGAGTCAGTTCATGTATAGCGCGAGTGACTATATCCGGACGCCTGCGCGCCAGTTATTTGCCAGCATACCGCAGCAGCCTATGGACGCCATGCTAACAGCTCCTCGTCCACAGGTAGCGGTCTATCCTTAGTACAAGAAAATAAACATCATAAGCCCTATAAAATGCAGAAGGATAATGAAAGCTTCTAGATGGGTGCAATAGCTCCAGAGAGGAGAGGACGGGGATGTTGAAGGCCCTCCAGTCAGCATGAAAGTCCCATATTCAGCGGGGGGAAGAGCGTCGGGGTTTCTGGCTGGAAGAAGGGGCCCTGGAGGGCGTCCTTGCAGGTCACAACCGACTCCCATACTGGTGGCGGTGGAGGCGGGAGTGCAGACAGCTCCCAATCGTCCATCTTTTTGGGGTAGGTTTTTTAGGGTTTTTTCAAAATTCCGGGGGGTCACAAAAACCCCCGGGGAACACTTAGCGCCCCCAAAACGAGCCCAGGAAAAGCAAAAAGGGAAAAGTGCCAAACCCATAAAAGAAAACGATTCTCTTTTAGGATAGAACGCGGTCTAAGGGGGGCGGCGGGTTTTGCAATGTTTGCCAGGAGAGGTCAGCGGGGGGAAAAAATTTTGTATAGGATCCCCTGATAGTCGATGCTGTGTAGGCGTGGGTTTCCCATTATTGCTTCTTTCACCGAGGGGGCTTTTAGGGCCCCAAAAAAACATCCCCGGGGGGCGGAGAAAGGAACCCTTTTGGGGGCGGGCGGGCTCGTGGGCTCTGTCCCAAATTGATGGGGCCCGGGGAAGGGGGTTTTTTCCAAGTATAAGGGTTTAAAAATAGGGTTCCCGGATGGCCTGCAAATCCTCCTTACCCCCGGGGGCTCCCGGAAACCCCCCAACTCTAAAGGGTTTTTTTCCTGCGGCCCGGGGGTTGTCTAAATTCCCCCCACATGTCGATCCACTCCTTTTACCGAAAACATTTGCGCGAGATAGAAGGGTGGGGTTTTGAGCGATATATCCCTTTGTGTGGGTTTTCATGGTCCCCCCTCAAACGTTTCCACGGCCCCGGGGGGTATTTGCGTTAAAGTCCTGCCTGAAATTAGGGCCCAAACTCCTCTTGAAAGGCTGCCCTAAACCTCTTTAACTAGCGCCCCCCAGCTCAAAACCTTTTAGGCAGTTGTTTATCAGGTCAGTCCATGCATGGTTTGGGCGGCAAATGAGGGCTGCGTAGGGGAGGGGGAAAGGGTTTCAGGGGGAAGCCCTTTCCCGGAGGGAAACTCCGCTGCCAGACTCCCGAGTAAAGTGGAGAGGAGGCTGGGGGAAAAGGGTTGGGATCCCTCAGGTCAGAACCCCGAACCCAGGAGGAAAAGGAGCCAGGCTCGATAGCAGGGGTGGGGGGGGTGGCCACCACCGAGTTAGGAGGGCTTGGGGGGCGGGGCCCTGGGGATGGTGGGGGCCCCCCGCAAAAGTGCTCCAGCTGCGGGGGGGGGAGGGGGGGCTTGCAGGGCCCTGTTCCCCGAGTTCCCCCCCTGGCCGTCGCTGGTTTAGGCCCGCGGGGGGGGGGCTGGGGAGGAGGGGGCGGCGTCCTCTGCCTCCCCAACTCCGGGTTTACTGTGTGTCCCCCTTCGGGCGGTTTATTTCCGCTGAGGCGAGGAGGAGGGGTCGCGCTGCCCGGGCGGGGCGCTTTATGAGGAGGCAGGGCCGGCCGGGGCCGGGTGGGGCAGGCCGGAGGCCCGCGCCAGGGGGGGCGGGCCGGGGGTGGAATAAGCAACCCCTGGCGCCGCGACCCGGGCCCGGGGCCCTTTCCTTTGGGGGGTTTTGGGGGGCGGGTGGGTCCCCTTTTTTTTTCCCATCTAGGGGAGATAGTACGCAAACGCTGTGTTTTGGGGTAGCCAGCAGGGGACTAAACTAGCTGCGGCCCTTTGCTTCACTTCCCGGTCCCCTCTCCTTTTTCTTATCTCTTGTTCTCTCGTTTCTCCCCTCTATATCTGATCTTTTTCCATAACTTTCCAATCTCTTTTGACTTTTTTTTATAAATTTTCTCTTATTTCCTTATTCTTCTTTTTTGATTCATCATTTTTTGGTATACTCACACTCTTTCTTCTATTTCAGATGTCTCTTGAAAAAGGCTAATGCCGAAACGTCGTTTTATATTTTAGACATCTATTTCCCATATACACTCTCTTGTGATTTGTGAAACATATGTTCAGTATTGCTTTTGAATTTGTGCAACTATACCTTACTCAATCTGGGGTTACCCCTGTAAAAATATTAAAAAAATGATTTTGCATCCATATACCCTTTTTGGTGTGCGGGGGTATACACTCACCGCCATTTATTGGGTACACCAGTAGTAAGGGGTTTTGGCCCCCCCTTTTGTTCAAACTGCCTCAATTCTTCGGGCAAATTCCAAAGGTGTTGCAAGACCCAAATTGGGTCCCAAGGGGGGCCCAAAGAGTCCAAAGAAAATATTCCCCACACCATGAACCACCCCCCCCACCTAAACCCATTGATAAAAACGGGAGGGTCCATCTTTCTTTTGTTGACGCCAAAATTTGACCACCATCCGAATGTCGAGCAGAAATCGGACTCATCAGTCCAATCTTCTACTGCCCCAAATTTCGATGACTTGGGGCAAATTGGCCTCAGTTTCCGTTCTTAGCTAAAAGGAGGGGCCCCCGGTGGGCTTCTGCTGCTTAGCCCATCTGCCCAAAGTTCCCCCGTACTGTGCGTTCAGAGATGCTCTTTGCCTCCCTTGGGTTGTTAACGGGTGGCTTTTTGAGTCCTGTTGCCTTCTATCAGCTCAAACAGTCTCCCTTTTCCCCCTTTCCTCGGCTACAAGGAAATTTCCCCCACAGGACTGCCCCCACTGGATGTTTTTTTTTTCGGACCTTTCTCTGAAAAACCCTAGAGATTTTTGGGGTTAAAACCAGGAGATCAGCAGTTTCTGAAATACCCCCCAGCCCTTTGGCACCAAAACCATGCCACGTTAAAGGCACTCAAATCACCTTTCTTCCCCATATGATCCCGGGTTTGAACTGCGGAGATTGTCTTGCCCATGTCTACATGTAAATCACTGAGTTCCCCCCATGTGATTGGGTGTTAGAAAATTGGTTAACAAGCATTGGGGCAGGTTACTAATAAATGGCCGGGGATGACTCTTGAAATTTTTAGAAAAACCCTGGGATGCCTTGCTCTGTTCCATTACCTAATTTTATATCTATTTTTGCTGTATTCGCCTTGTACCAGTCCATTACCGCCTGGGGTCATCTGCCTTTCCCGGGGGTCCTTTATTTCTCTTTGGGTTAGTAGCCCCTTCGGGGGAGGACCTGGGGTTCCCCCGCTAAACCCATTGCTTGCGACGGGGGCCTGAAGACCAAGGGCCCAAGACTCCGCCTCTCTTACTACATCGCTCGCAGTGGCCCAAAGGGTCCCCAATACCCCCCATCCACGGTGTCGTGTGTATGACCCATGGTTGGAAACCAGTAAAGTTTTTGGGGTCTTATATAATCAACATTGACTTTAAAGGTAGTTACCTACAATGGCTTTGAAGGGGTTTTCTTCTTTTTAGAGGGGAAAAAGTTTGATCATTTTTCCCCCTGGGGCTTTTCCCTTTAAAACAGCAGCTGGATCTCCCCTTTAAAGGGGGTTTCTCACTACAAGGATTGCTTTTTTTTTTTAAAGATCTTCAAAACAATCACTTTTTAATATATGTTCATAACATGTCCTACCATTTTGAATATCCCCCCTATATTGGCTGCATGTCCTAGGGCGCTATAGCTACAGACCTGTTTGATCCTTCCTATGGCTGCCCCCATGGGTTGGTTAGCTACAAACCCGTTTGATTTCTCCTGATAGGGTGCCGCACTGGTTCCCCCCTTTTTATTTTCCCCCCCCAACCCTTAACCCCAACCCGTTTATCACCCTGAACAACCACACTTTTGAATTTGCACAGACCCTGTTATCTCTCTTTATAGGCTGCCAGTGTTGGTATATAGCACAGACCTGGTGTCCTCAGCAGCTTATCAGTGCAGGCCAGTAGAAGCAATAAAGACAGTATACATTGAAGTCAAAAATGAAACTGAGAAAACGGTTGAAAGTAGTTGTAGTGAGACAACCCCTTTAATGACAACCAGTTCCCCCCAGAATTAGACCTTATTAGAATAGAAAGACATTACCACTTTTATCAATCCAGTTTGATACAAATATCTGACTGCAGGGAATCCCAGCTCAGACTGCTGCCCGCACTATAAGAAAAGTTAGCTACAAGGATTGCTTTTTATGTTTAAGATCTTGCAAAAACAAATCACTTTCAATATATGTCCCCCTTAACCTGTCCCAAACTATTCCTAGTATCCCCCACTTCTCAGGTTGCTTTAGCTACAGACCCGTTTTCTCTCTGTGATGGCGCCAAGTCGCTAGGGGAAAAAACCTGGTTTTTTACTGCAGCCAGTAGAACCGTAAACACCCCCCTGAAATTTAAAAAAACCAAGAAAACAGACTGTGTAAATAAACAGTAGTGACAACCCCCTTTAAGTCCCTCTGTCTATGAGGACCACCAGGTTAGATGGACGTTTCATTTACAGAATACATTTCTAATGAACTGCCTCGATCAATTAATGCATACTGTCGGCTCACCATTAATACAATCTGTCATCAAGCCGATGCATTATATCATTTAAGTGTAATTAAGCCCAACATAAGTTCTGGAGGTTGTTGAATAATCAGTTTTCTTTGCCGTTTAGCTTACTCATTCATTTTTTTTTTTTTTTCTGTCTTCCTTCCAGACTCTCGTCTCGGAAGCCTGAGAAAGATAATGTCATTACAGATTGTCAGGGAGCAGGCCTGCCGTCCTCTCCTCCTCTGGAAGGGAGGGGGCGGGGGGTGTACAGGTTTCATTAAGCTAAAAGCATGATGGATGTCAGAGGGGAATATTCTGGCTAAAAGCCCTTCAGACTGCAAGATCTATCACACAATGAGATCATGGAGAAAGGGTCAGCGCCGCGTTGATGTCATGGCATGTTCATCTTAACGGGAAGGGCACCGAAGTCTTTGGGGTCAGTCTTGCGGGGCCTTTAAATGATCATGGGGGGGGTGAGCTGGGACTTTTTTTGAATAGGGAAAATTAGCCTTCAAAACAACCGGGGGACCTCCTCATGATGTTTTAGCAAATCCTTATGTTCCTGAAACAAAATTTGGGGGAGTCTCTTTCTTAAAACTCGGGGGTTTGCGGTTTTGGGTAGAGAAATGTTTTTGTCTGTAGTTGGGGTTAATTCCAGTTTTCGGAGAGGGGTGCCCCTGCACACCTGCGTCCGCGTGATTGTACAATGGCAGCTTCAGAGACACCCCCCAACTGGTAACATCCATCTGACAGATTGGTTATACATTTCTAGCAGGAATAACAGGGAATCCAAAACACAGAGTTTATAAGAGAAGAGCTCCAAAATTATTTCTAGGGAACCAAGGTTTACAAAAAACAACCTGTCGGAGATGTCACCAGGGCTCTTTCAGATACAGTGGTGGCCAAAAGTATTGGCACCCCTGCAATTCTTTGGTATTATTATCTTCATTTTATTTGTCTTCAATGGAAAACACAAAAAAATTGTCAAAAAGCCAAATTGAATAATTCCACCCCAAACATAAAAAAGGGGGGGGACAAAAGTTTTTGGGCATGTTTGAAAAATTTGTGTTTTTAAAATTTGTGTAATTAACAGCACCGAAACTTACCTGGGGCCCTGACAGGGTTGGCAATAACTAAATCACACTTGCGCCGTTGACTGGATTAAAGTTGCTCAACCTCTGTCCTGTGTCCTTGTGTGGGCCCAATTTGGCATGGGAAAAGAAAAGAAATCAAAGAACTGTCGGGGGACTTGAGAATCAAATTTGGAGGAAGCATGAGCAATCTCAAGGCTAAAGCCATCCCCAAAGACCTGAATGTTCCTGTGTCTCCCGTGCGAAATGTATCAAAGGGTTAAAAACCCCAGGGCACTGTGGCTAACCTCCCTGATGTAAAAGCCTTGGCACTGTGGCAAAACCTCCCAAATTTGTAACCCCATGGCACGGGGCAAACCCCTCAAAGGAAAACCCCGGGGGAAATGTGGCAAACCTCCTAGATGTAAGCCCATGGCACTTGGCAAACCCTCCCTAGATGAAAAAGCCCATGGCACTGTGGCACTTGGTAACCTCCCTAGATGTAAACCTGGCCTGTGGTAACCCCCCTAATGTAAACCATGGCCCTGTGGCAAACCCTCCCTAGAGTAAACCCAGGGCATGTGGCTAACCTCCTAGATGTAAACCCATGGCACGTGGCAAACCCCTCCCTAGATGTAAACCCGGGCACTGTGCTAACCTCCTGGGATGTAAAGCCCTGGCCGGGCTAACCTCCCTAGATGTAAAGCCCATGGCATGTGGTAACCTCCCTGTTGGAGGAAAAGAAACATTGACGAGAGATTTCAACACAATATTGTGCGGATGGTGGATAAAACCTCAACCAACAACAAACAAGTTCAAGCTCCCCTGCAGTCGGGGGATACAACGTGTAACCCGTACTACCCTCACGTCTGAATAAAAAGGGCTGTATGGTATTCCCCCGGGAAAGACCCCATTCTTACCCCGGGGAATAAAAAACCCAGGCTGATTTTCCCCAAAATTACCGAGAAAGCTAAAAAAGTTTTGGGAAAAAGTTCTCGGCAGATGAGACAAAAGTAGAGCTTTTGGGGAAAAGGGGATCAAAAGGTTTACAGGAAAAAAAAATAGAGGCATTCAAAGAAAAAACACGGTCCCCCACAGTCAAACTGGCGGAGGTTTTCCCCGATGTTTTGGGGGTTTCTTTGCTGCCTTACACTGGAATGCTTGACCGTGTGCATGGCATTATGAAGTCTGAAAACTACCCAAAACATTTTTCAGCTAATGTAGGGCCCAGTTGTGGAAAATGGGTCTCCCTCAGGGTCATGGGTCTTCCACAGGACAAAAGACCCAAAACACACTTCAAAAAAGAATAGAAATGGTTTAAAAGAAAAACAGGGGACTTCTAAAAAGGCCGCAATGAGTCCAGACCTGAATCCCTAGAAACCGGGGAGAGATTCAAAATGGCAGCTTGGAGAAGGCCCCTTCAAATTCAGGGCCCGGAGCAGTTTGCCAAAAAAGAATGGTCTCAATTCCAGCAGGCATTGAAGAAACTCATTGATGGTTACCGGAAGCGGTTGTTCCCGTTATTTTTTGTGTACCAAGTATTAGGGTGAGGGGGCCTTTCTTTTGTCCCCGGCCCTTTTTTGGGGTTTTGTTGAATGTCAATGATTTTTTTTTTGTTTCATTTTCTTTTGTGTTTTTTTTATTGCAAAAAAATAAAAGAATATATTAATACCAAAAATTTGTGATGCAATCTTTTCAGGGGAAAAAAAAGATTTCTGAAGAATTGCAGGGGGCCAAAACTTTTGGCCACCAAGTAACAACATAATCAATAGTAAGAGGCCAAAGGCTGTGGGATTCAAAGTTGCCTTTTTCATCCATGAACCCTCTGATATAACAAGGCATTTGGGAAAGGAGCTGAGAAGTCAAACGCCCCTTTTTTGGGTTAACAAATCCCCAATTTGCTTTTGACCCACTGGGGCTTTGGAAAGCAAAAGGGATTTTTTGCCAAGCCAGCATCACTCACTGTATCAGCCTTTTGGGGTGTTTGCCCCTCGTCAGTAAAAGGCAGAGTGATGCTGGCTTAGCTGATGGAAAAGGAATGGTGGCCAGAAAAAAGGGGGGTCTCTCCCTTTGGGGAGGGGCCCCGGGGTGGGGGGGGGGGGGGGTTTTCTCCCCGATGAGCGGGAAAAAAAAGCCCCCCCCCCCCTTACATTGGGTTGCACGATTTCCGTCCAAAAACCGGACGGGAAAATTGTGCAAGACAAAGTTTTTCGGGCGGCCCGCAAGTGGAAAAACCCCCGGGCGGAAAACCCGTGCTGGGGACTGCTGCAGGGTTTTCCAAAGGCCCATTTTGTGCTCATTTCTGCGGCCCGAAAACCCCTGCCGTGGGGACGGGGCCTTGAGGTAAAATCCAAACGGGGGAATCCTGCCTTAGAGGGGTTTTGTATGAAACGTATGGGGGCATAAAAAAGGGGGTTTTTCCCCTTTTAGTAGAGCACTTTTGCACCAGGGGAAGGGGCCCCCCCTACCGTTTTCATGAGCAGCACCTACTACATCAATTCACCCGCAGAGAAATCTATAGGAGCTGGCAATGTCTCCCAACAGTAAATGCTGATTGCTGCAGGTTTCAGTCGACTCAGCAGTGGGGGACCTGCCAAAAATAAGAATTGTTCTGGTGGGCCAAAAACTCTTCAAAAATTAGTAACAGGGGTTTTATTTATCTTAAAAAAAATTAGGACAGAAAAAAATATTTCTAAATGCAAATAAGTGAAAAATAAATAAAATAAATGAGAATTATTTTTAAAAGGTTTTTGGGCTGGGGAAATTTTTGGGTTTGGGAACGTGGGAATTCCCTTTTCACACCCGTAAAATTGGGTCCCTTTTCATTTGTTATGTTTGGCCCCCCGTAATAATATGAGTCACGGCCTGATCTCAACTCAGTGGCTTTGCTTTTTCTGCATTTTCTACCGGCTGCCCTTGCGGTTTTCAATAAATTGATCTGAGATTTTCTTTTAGGCTTCCTCTGGCATAAAAGACTGAGTCTGTTCCATCCCTTCCATGACGGGAGACAGGAAGCTCTTAAGATCTGAACACATCTATATCACTGATTGACAGTTGTTGACACTTAAAGGAACAAGATATAGAGAAATGACTTCTGACATCACTATAGGATGAGTGTTGTATACTGCAGACACAAAGCATTGCATCTATTTACCGCACGGAGACATACCCTGTTTCCCCGAAAATAAGACACCCCCGAAAATAAGACATGGTGCATTTTTAGTTATGAAATTCAGAGTTTGGCTGCTTATGCTGATGTTTGTGATGAAATCACTACAGTATATTAATACATGTTGATGTTTTGTTCAACAATAAATGTGAATTCTTGTTCATAGAAAAAAAAATCCCCTAAAAATAAGTCTTAGCTCGTCTCTAGGAGCAAAAATTAATATAAGACACTGTCTTTTTTTTCGGGGAAACAGGGTAGAATCTGATCAGGTGGAAGGGTGCACTTCAATCTCCTGCCTATAATCACACATACGGTCTTTGTCTCAGCACTAGGGGCATATGGAGCATCATTAGAAGTATAGGAAAATTCCTGGAAATTGTGTATATTGGGTTATAACATAAGAACAATGGCCGCCTATAAGTAAAATCAGAGTGAAGGCAAACAAAAGAGAGAACTCTATATTAGTAATGTCATAAGGCTGGAGTCCCACAGTGTGGCAGCCAAGTGCCCATGAAGCTGTGGCCACCAATGCCTTCACAGTAGAAATAGTGACTGCTATATAGGTGGTCTCAAATGTATATAGGTATTGTTGTGACTGTGATGGAAATATATGATGACTTGCACTTTATTTGGGGCTACTGGTGCTTTAAGCACCAATATCATCATGTGTCATCTGCACAGGGCCGCCATGAGGGCAGTACAGGAGGTACTGCTCTATGGGGCCTGGCTGGAGATGTGAGGTGAATATGTGTGTCTGTTCTGTTGACTGGCCGTATCTGGGCAGTGGGCTTGGGTGGGATGAGGCTGCAGCTTCTTCTTCCTGCGCTGGTTCCTGGTCTAAACGCAGTTGGGTGACATCGGGACACTATTGGTGTCCCTGGAGGAGACGTCGTTGGTTACTTGGGCAGTGGGCTTGAGTGGGCTGAGGCTGCAGCTTCTTCTTCCTGCGCTGGTACCTGGTCCAGACACAGTTGGGTGACATCGGGACACTATTGGTGTCCCTGGAGGAGACGTCTTTGGTTACGTGGGTACCAAACTATCCATCCCAGAGGCTATCCATCTCCCAGGAGCTGGTAAGGGGAACACACTATTTGTTTACATTATATTTTAGTCAGGTGAGGGTGGAGGGGGCACATAATTTGTGTTTTTAATGCTTCTCTTTGCTGTCCGGCTTGCTTTCTGCAGAATTTTCTTCCAACTTTTTACAGTCACAGAAACTTCTGCAGGATGTATGGCTTACTCCACTGAAGGGCCTAACTGTAGCCAGCAGGAGAGTGTAATAGCAGCTTGGTAGAATAACAATATACTGCAGTGCACGAGTGCTATAGTATATTGTTCCAGCGATCATTTCTATAAGTACCCAAGAGAGATTGAGGGGGGAACAAAATTATATCACACGGTAAACTAGAAAAAAAACGCCCTCCCCCCACTCTACAATTTTTTTTTTTTTTTTTGTGGGACGGCAAGGGGGCCCAGGCAATTTGGCTGTATGGGGCCCTGAAATTCCTGATGGGAGCCCTGCATCTGCAGCCTGGGTTGCCAGGGTACTCTGGAAAGAAGAAGGCAAGGGCTGCAGACACATAAGGGTCCTACCATCTTGGGCCATGTTAAAGGGGTTGTCTCACTACATTAATTCAGCTTACCTGAGTCCTGTTTTCTCGGTTTCATTTTGAATTCAGGGGCGTGTTTACTGGCTTCTACTAGGCTGCAGTAGAAGCCAGGTCTGTAGCTATAGCAACCAATGCTGACAGCCTATCAGGAGAGATTGAACAGATCTGTAGCTATAGCGACCTGAGGAGCTGATGCAGCCCATACAAGAGGAGATATCTCAGAATAGGTCGGACACTGTTAATGGACACATATTGCAAAGTGACTTGTTTTTGCAAGATCTTTAACATAAAAAGCAATCCTTGTAGCGAGGCAACCCCTTTAAAGGGAACATGTCACATTAAATATGCTATCTGCTTTACTGTCAGCATGTCACAGAGCAGGAGGAGCTGAGCAGACTGATATATAGTTTTTTATGAAAAGATTCAGTAGAACTTTATTTTATTTAAGTACCTGCTTATTCTGGGTTAAGGAGTCCAGTGGGCAGTGTCATCAGTGATTGACAGCCTTCCCAGTATGAGTGTGCCTTCAGAGATACCTGTCAATAACTGATAAGACCGCCTACAGGACTCCTTAACCCAGAATAAGCAGGGATTTAAATGAATGAAATACAAGTTCTACTGAATCTTTCCCTACAAAGCTATATATCAATCTGCTCAGCATCTCTTGCTCTATAACATGCCGCCAGCAGATCAGATAGCATGTTTATTGTCACAGGTTCATATCTGGTAGTGGAGAAGTGTGGTCTCCAGTTAGTGTTAAGTGGATGTTCCAGCTAAGGAGTTTTCTGCACGTTTGACAGCAGTGGAGCAGAAACAGGCTTAGGCCAGTTAAACCAAGAGAAAATACTCATATAAGGAAAGAAAGTGACATTGGTTGCTATGAGTGCTGATTGGTTGCTATGGGCAACAAAGACAGTCTTAGGGGCCGTTCACACGGTTTTTTTGGCGCGGATTGGCGCCGTACTGCGTGCCGGATTTGCGCTGCAGTACGGCGCCAATCCGTCGCAGTAATTATGGTAATCCACAGTTCTCATAGAGAACAGTGGATTCGCCGAGCGGGGAGAAACTGACATGCACATTATCCAGGCGCAATACGCGCCGTGGATAATGGAAGTCTATGGGGCCGGCGGGCCGCGCCCCCGCCCCGCCCCTTATTCAAGCCGGAATTGCGAGCGCAATCCGGCTTGCAATTCCGTCTTGAATAAGCCGTGTGAACACGTCCTTAGGGTATTTTCACATGGCGTCTTGCCTCCGTATGAACATACGCTTTTCAGATGCGTCTCTGGGACCGACAGAACGGACCCAGAGATGCATCTAACAATTAGCAGTGACTTTATCACTGCCAGCAATGAGGAACACGCAGCGGTGTTCACATGAGAGATCGCCACTGCGTGTTTGCATCGCGCCTGTCAGGTCCGTCTTGTGGATGCGATCAAAGAATTGCATGTCACTTCTTGGATCACATCCGAAAGACGGACCCGACAGGCGCAATGCAAACACGCATGGCGATCTCTCATGTGAACACCGCTGCGTGCCTCAGTTTGCCGGCAGATAATTGTCAGCTGCTAATTGGTTAGATGCCTATCTGAGGTCCTGGTTTCTGTCGTCCCAGAAGGAGCGCTTCTGAAATGGGATGTTAATCGTCCTTATGAAGTGGTTTTGGGGGATGGTTCTGTCCTCGGTTGTGAGGATTCAGTCCATTCTCCTTACCCACTGAACGTGGCACAAAAACGGGCGAAGATTGTGCATGAGTCTAAGTTCTTTGTATAACGCGTGGCAGTGTTAAAATCCACCCAGTAGAAAAAAGCGTGCGGTGTAGACTACTGGGCGGATTTTCTAGTAAAGTCTATGGGGATGTCTAAGAGTCGTTTTTCCAATTAGAAAACCGTCTGTAAATCCGATTAAAAACCCATGCCGGTTGGACGTCTATCTCTAACAAGATTTGCTTTTGTTTACAGATAAGCATTTGTTTTCACTTCTCAGAGCACTTGAAGAATGTTTACTGAAGATTAGCTCTCCTGCATTGCTCTGTGTAATGTCTCACGTAGTTACAGTGAAGCTAAATATGCGAATCACTGCTCTAGAGACTCACCCACATCCTGACGAGACAGAGCATAAAAAGCTGCTTGTGACTGAGAGAAACAGCAAGGTGAGAAAACCCCATTAAGGGGTTGTATAAGATTAAAAAAACACGGCTACAAAACAGCGCCACACCTGTCCACAGGTTGTGTGTGGTATTGAAGCTCAGCTATGTTTCATTTAATCGAGTTGATCTGTAATACCACAGTGAACAGGTGTGGCACTGCAACTGAAAGAAGCCATGTTTTTTTAGTCTTGTACAACTCCTTAAAATCTGCAGATTTACTTGTACTCAATAAGCTTTTAATGGCAAAAATATGAAAAAAGTCGTTGGTAAACTGCAAAATCATGAAAGCTTTTACATTTGTTTTTTAACTTGACGTCATACTCACTCGTTTCTCCGAAGGATTAAAATCATCTTTCTCCCTTCAGCCATCACCATCACTTCTGCATACATTGGATACTACAAAAACAAAAAAGACAATGTAAAACTTTTTCCTACAGCACACTTAAAAGGGTTTTGAAGGATTAGGCTATGTTCACACGGCTTAATTGCGGGACGTATTTCGCCCCGCAATTACGCCGTGTGTACGGGGTCGGGGCAGCTCGCCGGCCCCATAGACATGCATTATACCCCGTGAATAACTGACATGTGACGTAATCCATAGTTCTCTATGAGAACTGTGGATTACCGTAATGATTGGGACGTATTTCAGCCCGTAATCCGCGCAGTACGGCGCAAATTACGAGCTGAAATACGTCCCAAAATAAACCATGTGAACATAGCCTTAGAAAAACATGGCTGCATTCTTCTAGAAACAGTGCCTCACCTGTCCACAGGATGTGCCTGGTATTCCAAAGTGTATGAGAGAAGGCTGCATTGGCATGCATAACCTGTGGTGCTCTTTCTGGAAGAAACCAGCCATGTTTTTTTAAACCCTTCAACCTAAAAATACATAGATGAGTCACATTATTATGACCAAAAGCGAATATCCAGAGTAACCACTGTGCAGCACAAACAGCAGCTAGACGGGCCGGGAATGACTGAATAAAGTCCTGGTAGGTTGTAACAGGTATCTGGAGCCAACTGCATCCCACAGCTGCAGGAGGATACATAGAGCAATCATAATGATCAAGGTGGTCCCACAGATGCTCAATTGGGCTTTCTGCTGATGCAACTTTATTACCAAAGGTGCAGTGATATCCGTCTGCTTCGGAGCCCCATACACAGTAAGGTTCGCTGTATTGTTTAAGGGAGGTGAAAGGCAAATCAGGGTGGTCTGCGTGCTAGACAACTGGCAAGGGTACCCGACCGGTGCCTGACCTGGCTGATGCCAGGTAGCGCTCTCCTTGACGTCTCCAGCATTATTGGCGGACATTACTTCTGCTCAAAGTGAATCAACTTTTACCACTTCAACAGCATTGAGGAGCACTGGTCCTTCATCCAGTGTAGATGCTTGCGGACCCATGCAGGTCATCAAGCACACAGACCACACTGATGTAAACGGTTACAAATGTTGTGAAACTTGGTTACCTTTCACCTCCCTTAAATGTGCCTGGAGTTGTGTGACATTCATCACCCGGTACCGCAGGACATTTTTTTATAATGAAGCAGTCATCAGTGTGTGATGGAGTCAAAGGACGTCCACTTCTTTGCCTTTCTGTGACTCTTCCAGTCTCTCTGTTACAACCTGCTGATGACACCCTGTGACACTCTAAGCTCAGTGGCCACTCCCGTCTGAGAGCATCCTGCTTGAAGCCTCACAATGGCGAGGTACTGTTGATCAATTGTAAGGTGTTGTCTGTCTCATAATGTCACAGTGTGAACAGCATGATGAGGAGGACTGTTTAAATCCCAATTCAAATTGATGCCCTAAATTTATTGGACGATTCATGGATCAAACACCTGTAATGAATTTTGCCATTAAGCTCTTTGTTAGAGCTCAGCAAATTGTGCAAAAAGTACTGAAACATTGAACAGTTGGACATGTGCATCTAAACTTAAAGAGGTTGTCTCACTACATTAATTCATCTTACCTCATTCCTGTTTTCTTGGTTTCATTTTGAATTTAGGCGCATGTTTACTGGCTTCTATTAGGGTGCAGTAGAAGCCAGGTCTGTAGCTATAGCGACCAGTGCTGGCAGCCTATCAGGAGAGATCAAACAGGTCTGTAGCTATAGCGACCTGAGGAGCTGATGCAGCCCATACAAGAGGAGAGATCTAGAAATAGGTAGGACACTGTTAAAGGACATATATTGCAAAGTGATTTGTTTTTGCAAGATCTTAAGCAATCCTTATAGTGAGACAACCCCTTTAAGAGATGGGCTCATTTAGTTCATTCCAAAAAAATTTCAAGAAATGTTACGATCATCCTGAAATTTCAATGAAAAGCCAAATATCCCTAGGTTCTTGTGAGTGGTGTAGTTCTATAGTGGATCATCAGAATATCCGGATTATGAGGTGTCAGATTAGACGCAATACACTGCGACATTCTTGGATGGAATCACGTCAGTCGTTGTGCTTTGCACAATCTACTCACTCTGTCACCGTGTTTATCTTGTAAACCATATGGCATCAACCAGCGCGGGCTTATCACTTCTGAATGAGACCAAATCTTCTCAAGATGAGACTGATGACTTATTCCTAGAAAGGAAGATATGAAAATCAGATCCAGCCAAAGGAAATGTGCACAAAAAAGACAGTATAAATATATTTATAATTGCTCACCGCCCACTGCCATATTTCCTGTCCATAACTATACATCATGGCACACTTAAAGGGGTTGTCTCGCTACAAAGAATAGCTTTCAAATTGTAGGGAACACAAAATAAAGACATTTTCCAAATATATTGCTTTGTTCCTCTGTTTTCCCTAAGGAGATACAAGTGAATTCATGACCTCCCTGGCTATTTCAGTTCCCTCAGTAACTGACCTGTAAACAATTCTCCCCCTGCTGTTTGTTCAATGAGATAACAGTGAGTGATGTCATCACACAGGTTGTGGCAGTGTCCTGTGCTGCTCAGCAGTAAAAAGCTTGATTTATGTAAAATAAACAGAACTGTAATTAGGGCTTTTGTTTTGGGGATCAGATAAGAAGTCCTGTTAGTAGTTTGAGAAATAATCTGATCTAATTAGCATCTGAAAGACAGCACAGCAGGGAGCTGTACAAGCACAAGCTGTATGCAAATGAGTCAGTCTGAACCAGGAAGTGACAGAGTATTTCATTCATGCATTCTCTGAAACTCTGAAGGGAGACAACTCCTTTAAGTAAGATCAGCCGTGCGCCCTGTCTGTTTTAATAAATGCTGCTTTGGCACAGTTTCAGGCTGTGCAGGGATGTGCTCTGTTAACCAGGACAATGGCAACACCTTTTTGTCAGTTTATTCAAACATTTCCAGGAGGAATAACAGAGGAATGACCCCACACTGTAATGCTTCAGAATGTATTAGTATATACTAAAGCAGACAGGAGAACTGACCAGTCCTCTTTAACTTCTTAACAACCGCCCACCGTCTTTTGACGGGCATTTCAGGTCGTGCTTCTGCAGCGACATCTTTTGTACTACACAACCCTGTTCCCAGCGCAGCTCCTGCAAGCACCGGGGAGCGGGGGAAACCTCCGCTTCCCGGTGCTTTAACCCTTTCATTGCCGCGGATCGTCACCGCAGTGCAATCAAAGGGTTTCCCTGCTCTGTCGGGTCATCGGGACTCCCGGATTTTGGATGTCATTTTAACATTGCTGTTAGTCTAATCCTCTTCAGTCACTGCCAGTATCTGGCTGTGCA
Source organism: Phyllomedusa bahiana (assembly GCA_025379985.1). Taxonomy (NCBI): domain Eukaryota; kingdom Metazoa; phylum Chordata; class Amphibia; order Anura; family Hylidae; genus Phyllomedusa; species Phyllomedusa bahiana. The sequence continues at coordinate 65,185 of JAODAL010017598.1, forward strand.
GGGACATCCTTTATTAACAAGGAGAATGGTAACAACTTGTTGTCATTTTATTCATACATTTCCAGGAGGCATAACAGAGGAAGGACACCACACTGTAATGCTCCAGAATATATGATGAGTTTACTCAGAGCTGTCCTCTGCTCCCATTACTGTTAATAAGTCCTGCCAGCAAGACTCCAACATAGACAGCTACCCCTCCCCTTTAATTACTTCTATTCCCTTTCAAACTATAGGCGGAAAAGTAATGGCCAAACTTCTCTTTCATTCAACCCATTAAAAGGGGATGTTCTCGACTACCCTTTGGTTTAAGGCAAACCCACTGGTATAGTAACGTTCATGGGCCCCACGTGAGCAATGAACGTCACATGGTATTGCAGATGATAGAGGGGAGTAAACGACAGGGCTATTTACCTGGTTTTGCACAGCAGGACAGGTTAGTCATTTTTAATACTTATGAATACAGTTGTGAGCCCCATAATAAATATAAAGATAGTCTCAGAGAACCCCTTTTAAATGTTTATTAAAGCAGACAGGAGAGTTGACCAGTCCTCTATAATCCTACTATGCCAAGATGCTCTACTTAACAAGGATCCAGGAAGCTTAGAACCAGGATGCTGTTGGACACAGTCCAAAAGGGGTGGAAATTTACAAATCACGAAAAAATTTAATACAGATTTAAAAAAAGGGAGAAAGCAGGTTTGTGAATGGTTTTCGTCCCCTTTAAAAAAACACACGAAAGCCTTTTCCATGTCTTGGCTGATAACAGGGAACAATAACACCACAAAAATACTTCATTGGAGAAAGACGACAAGTTTCGGGCCCACCACATCATTCATCACTGCTGGTCACTACACTATGGAGGGCCTGTGAATCCTTCTTACTTCTTCACTAAAAACCAACAGGAAATAGAAAGAAGAAGAAGGAAAACATGTTTCTAAAACCCTTTTCGACCCTGGGAAAGCAATATCCCAAATTTTAACCCTGTAATTTAAAACCCGGGGAAAACATTTCCCTTTTAAACCCAAAACCGGATATAGGACAGTCAAACACTTGGCTGAGCCAAGGGTTTTCATGTTGGGATGGATATACATTGTGGTTACAGCCATTTACATTAAAAAAGCACAGTTTACCTCAGTCAAGACCAAATTACACCCCCATGACTGGATATTCACCAATTATTCAGAAGTCGGCTCGGCCCAAATGGGGTCTTGCTGACAAAATAACAGTCCCTTTTTCCGTTTTTTATTAATAATTGTTTGCGATTAAACAAAAACCCGCCCCCAAGGCTTTGACTTAAAACGCAGCCCCAGTTATGCATGCATGGTCCCTTTAAGCATCACAGACTTAAAGGGAATCTGTCACCATTTTTTAAACTAATTAGGGGGAAAACTGAACATTTCTTTTTCTTAGCCATTTTTTTTTTCAATAAAGATTTTTAAAATTTCGTTGCAGCCACTTGTCTGAGCTTTTTTAAACAGCTTTTAGAGACATCTTCCCGCATTGATGAACATTTACCCCGGGGGAAACAAGCAGCCCCCTTTGTTTCTAAGCAATTTCCGGGCTTGTACCTTGAAGAAATCAGTGTGCGGGGGAGGGGAGACGTGAGATCTATTGTGACGGTGGATCCTTTTTGTTATCTTTAAAATTTGGTGTCACCTTTCAGTGAAACCCTGCTTTGGACAATGACAACCTGAAACTTTTTTACAAACAGGAAGTGTCATCTGTTATTAGCCAGTGGGAAAAAGTGAAAACTGAAACTTCATAATTTAAAAAAAAAAATCTTGAAAGTGATATGGAAAATTTAAAAAAATAACCAAAAATTCTTTTAAAAAAAGTGTTTAACATTAAAAAAATTAGTTAAGCAATACGTCACTTTTTGATACACATTCCATTTAAAGGGAAAGAATCTAAATGAATATAACCAAGTAAGATAAAATTACTAAGTCCTTGATAATTCCTATTCTTTTAAACTGTTCAAGTTACACTGCCATCAGAAAGATGTAATTCTGTTAAAACCAATATATCTTAAAATATTTTTTTGAATTTTGGGCAATATTTTTTTTATTACTTTGGCAGTCCTATGCAATTAAATATTAAAATTAAATATTGTCCCTGAAGAAATTTTTTAAAAAACAAATAATTCACTTTGTTCACAAATACTTACCTTATGTAGTTTCCTTACAAATATAGTAAAAGCAATGGTTTTATTTTTCTTCCCCAAAGGGTAGATGCAATTAGACCAGATCAAAGCAAACATTTTGCAGCAAAAACGCATCCAAAACACCAGCATACTTTGGGGGCAGTTGGATGCAATTTTACAGCATTTTTGAACGTTTTTTTAGATGAAAACAATTCCAAACGCCGTTGAAAAATCCCCTATCAGGTGAATTTGGTGTGCCCCAAAATAAGCAACAACAGCCATCAATGTTAACCGCTCAAAAAAGGGCTACACCCCGACTGAAAATGCAAAATTTTGCCCCAATTTTTCGATTTTCCCCCCACTGTTAAGTACTCGTTAGGTTTAAAAGGGTTTGTGTGGATGGGGGAAAGGGGGTTTAAATTTTTTTGGGGGCCAAGCCAAAACATCAACCGGGGAACCCCCTGGGCAAAGAATTCTTGAGGATCAAAACAAAAAAAAAAATTGCGTCTACATAAAGAAAAGCCTGGTTATAAGAAGTTCCCCCAAACCCCGACATGAGCTACCCATGCCAAAACCATAAACATTTTTTAACAAACAGGTTCCATCCGAAAGGCCTGGGGCCCTACCAAAAGAAAAGGATTTCCTGTTTAAACAAAATCCCGGGTTGAAATATGGGGCTCCTCTGTACAAGGTTACAGAAGTGGATGTCACCTGTCACTGCTCACATCTACGTGCACACTGATCAAATTTGTCTGCATTGCTTCGTTCCAAAGGAAGCCCTTTTAAAAGAGAAGCACAAAAAATCCCCCAAAAAGGTTGCTGAAAAAGCAACTAAACAGGGTTACTGGAAAATTTTCCCCTTTGTTCAATTTTAAAAAAAAAACTTAATGGTTTAATGGGGGTGGGGGTCCCTTTTGGTGCCGGCTTGGAACTACATTCCCTTGAGGGGAACCCTGAATGCCCAAAAGTACTTTGACATACGAACAAGCATGATTTAATCCCTTTGGGAAAATGGGGTGCAGGGGGAATTCCAAGAAAAAGACCCAAAACCCCCCAAGACGACCACTTTCCCTTCTAAAGAAAATGAGGGGTGAAGGGGGACGGCCAAGATGTTAAAAACCTAAACCTATTGGGGCCTGGGGGCTCCCAAACAAATTAAGGCACAAGGTTCACACCCCAGCTCCGGGTGTCTCTGGAGGGGTGGGGAAAAGGATCCATTGCTGCAACCTTGAACTTATGACCTTCCATGCACAAGAAGTTAAGGCAGTGCTGGAAAATAATTGGGGGGCCCACAAAAATTGCACCTTTGGGGACCAATTTGGCCATTTTTACTTAGGGGTGTACTTACTTTTTTTCTTTTAGAATTTGATATTGTGGTTTGGGTTATTTTGAGGGGACACCCAAAAAAAAACACTTTATACAAGCTGTGCACTGACAATTTACATTGTATCAATGTCAGATCCTCATGTTGTCCCCCTTAAAATTTTTAAGGGGGGCACTCATTTTGTTCAAGGGCTTTGGGTATAAAAACAAAAAATGGGATTTCTTTCTTCCCATTTTGTATCTTTTTGACCTTTTCTGACATAAGAACTCATGACCTGCTCCAAAAATATTACACTTCTTCCCAATCTCCCAAAACTGTTTTAACCTGACTTTCATATAGTGACAGAAAATTATACCTTTAGGGCATGTCCACATGGCACGGGTTTTCGGCCGGTTTTCCAGCCGGTTTGCGGTTTTTCAGACCGCCTGAAAAACCGGCCGAAAATGAGCACAATTAAGCTCTATGTAAAACACGTGCAGCAGTCCGGCGGTCCGGCGGCAAAATATTGTAGAAGCACAATCTTCCGTCCGGTTTCCGGACGGAAGATGTGCTTCTCAATGGGAAGGGGGAGGGCTCTTCTCCGCTCATCGCAGAGAAAAGCCGTCCCCCCCACGGCCGTGGGGACGGCCGCAAAACAGGACAAATACCGGCCGGCAAACCAGCCAGTATTTGTCCACTGCCGTGTGGATGCGCCCTTAATGTGATGTGCTGTACATTTCCCTCCAGTAACACCCGCCACGTTCGTCACACATATGGCCGGCTTCCCAGAAAGTGACGGCGGTGACAGAAACCTCTAAGCTGAATCTGCTGAAAATATCTCCCAAAATCACCTCATGATATGATCAGTGAATAGCAGCAAGTGACAAGTCCAGCCTATGCCAAGAATCCAGGCAACCCACAGCCCGGACCTATAAATTCTCCTCCACTCATCTATATATAGTCAGCTATATATACTGCGCATAAACATGACACGTGCACCGTACATTGTACAGCCAAGTATATACAGGCGCCTAATGTCTATAGACCAACAGTATGTCGCGTGTTAAAGGAACTTTCCACTGAAATGCAACTCCACCCTCCACGGGTAAATAAAATACCAAACAGCCTAAGCAGCGACTTGTCACCCAGCTTTCCTAGACTCCTGAAAAGCATGTATGTCCACTATGCAGCAGTGCAAGAAAGAAGGGGGGTAACTGGACAAAACTGGATGAGAGCACTTAGGGTCTCATGTATGAAAACTGTCTAGGTCTAAAATTCACTTTGTTGCCCATAGCAACCAATCAGAGCCCATAGCAACCAGTTACAGCGTCCCTTTCATATACTGCTCTGGAAAAATGAAAGGGGCGCTCTGATTGGTTGCTATGGGCAGTGGCCCTACTAAAGTGAAGTTTTCAGGTGGTTTATGATGTCCTATCTGAGAACAGGATGTGATAAAGGGAAAAAAGCTGAGCTCCGTGGTATAAAAGTTTATAGGATTTGAAGCAGCACAAAGCATACAAAAATCCTGACAGGACTCCTTAAGAGACAGTGGGAGTCCTGCTGACCCCCCCCCACACAGGATAAGCTTCCTTTTGTATCAGTGTGTGTACAGAGCAAACTGTCAATTATTGTTGGTGTGGTACACAGGATTTTCGGTTTCATTTTTAAGATTTTCACTGCTTCAAATTTAGAAAAATCAGCATCAAATCATATAACCTATAATCACAAGCCAGCTTCCCCCTCTAAAAATTAACCCTATATATCCAGACTCAGCTCCTCTCCCTATCATATAACCTGAATATCACAGACCAGCTTCTCTCCTCTACATAAACCCATATAACAGAGCCACTCCTCTCCTCTATCATATAACCTGATATATCAAGACCTCATCTCTCTCCTCTACATATAACCCTATATACACGAGTCATTTCTTTTTCCTCAGCCATCCTCTCTCAGATTGGAAAAAAAAACCCTGACGGGGTTCTCTTTAAGGGCAGAATAAAAGCGTTTGTGAAATACGTATTTGGGTATATATTACGTGCCAAAATATATACCCTAATACGTTTTTAACAATATTCCACCCAGCTTTCATTGATTTCAAGAAAAAAGCTATCTCATTCATTCCTACCTTTTTACAACTTATTGTGTTGCGTTTTAGGGACTGTACAAAGGAGGGACGTTAAATTTTCTTGATCCGTTTTACTCTTTTTAAATAAATAGAAACAATAGGACTTTTTGCAGTTCAAAAACGTCATATACGTACCACCTTTTTGGGGGCATTTGGATAGTTTACTATTTAAAAAAATATTAACACCCATTTTTACACACCCTAAGGCAATGTTCACACGGGTTTTTTCAGAACGTTTTTACATCGGATGCCGATCTAAATACGTTCGAAATCAGGTGAAAATCATTTTAAAATAAGTCCACTAAGGGGGCACTATTTGGAACTGATTTCGTGACGGATTCACCATCCCCATTCATTATAGGTGGTGAATCCGTCCGGAAATAATTTCACATGCACATTGTTTTAGGCCGGGAATTGGGCCGCCGCAATCCGCGGCGCAATCCGAAGGAAATAAGTTCGTCTGAACGACGACACGATTTCCCATTAAAATCAATGTAAAACGGCCAGTTACTTGTTTGTAACTGATTTCGCAACGGCGGCAAATCCGTTGCGAAATAAGCCGTGTGAACCTGGCCTAAGGGTAAGTTCGCACAGCTGATTTGAAGTGCTGAAAATTTCAGCACTACATAAGCGTGGAATCCACACCTAGAAATCCTCACTGAAAATTGAAACTATTTTCAATGACCTTAATAGAAAATGAGCCTTGTAGTGGCAAAAAAACTTTGGGCATGCTCATTCTCTGGTCATATTTCATGCGGAAAACATGTTAAAATTTACTATTGATGTCAGTAAGGATGGCTAAAATTCTCATTCAACACACGTCTAAAACATTTGTACATGTGGAATTTAAAGGGGATGTATCGCTTCATCAGTTCGGCTGTTTTCTTGAAGCTTGATTCTCTCAGTTCCTGAAATCCAGGGGTGTTTCTTTCCCTCCCAGCTGGGCGTTTCTTAACTGAAGAGGGATGACATCATCCCCCCTTCACTGTTCATGCTTGCTCCCAAGTTAGTGTGTTTCCCCCACCCTCTCAGTCTGAGTCCACATGTCACTGTCCTCTCCCTATGCAGTCTTATTTTGTAAGAGCTGTTTACATACCACAGGCCTGCATTCAGTCTAAACAGTCTTCTATGAACTCAGAGCACTGATCTCTTCTCCTCTCCACACTGGAGGTTTGTTACAGTTGAATCCATCTTCTATGAACTCTCCAGAGCACAGATCCGTCTCCCTTCTATGTTTACAAGAGGCACCGAGGCACAATTCTGCTGTTTTATGATTGTAGAAGCAGCTGCAGTGTTACTATGCAGCTGCTGGCTATGCAGAGTGGAATTGTTGCCGGGGGGGAGGGGGTGGTCGACAGAATGTAAATTAGTAGAGCCGTCAGCCAATGAAATGCAAGGAGGTGGGATCCGACCGAAACTGGGGAACAGTGATTACACAAAATGAAGATAAGGGAGACAGTGAAAACAAAACAGCTTTACAAATTACATCCAATTGCAAAGTTGCTTGTTTTCACTGTCCCCTTATTCTGAAGAACATTTAATGAAATGATACAACCCCTTTAATGCAGATCTGCATCCAAAACCAATAGGCATGAATTCAATTATTTTGGCTGCAAACCAACTGTATAACCAAACCCAAAAAATGCCTCTAAATCCACATGCGATAAGCATTTACTTTATAATCCACGTAGATTCCAAGCTTTAATTGTGAAGTCCCGTAGCGTGGATTTTGGACATGGATTTGATGCTGATTTTCAGAGGAATATTTTCAGCCTCCTATATGGTATAATGTAAGGTGAAGATTCAGAGCAAAATCCACCCCAAAAATTGACATGTTAATTCTTTTCAGCGCTGAAAACAAATCCACACTGAAAAAAATCAGTGCTGTGCGCACAACATTATGGATTTCACATTGAAAACAATGAGAAAGGATTGAAGTCAGATTGACCACTAAGGTGGATTCTGCACCAGAGTCCAAATCCATTCTGTGAACATGCCCTTAAAGGTGTTTTGCCACGATCTCATTTCATACCTCCTGTATCCAGCTCTTCAGCTCTGTGTGCTCAGAAGGGGGCATGTGTGATTTGTTTGAATTGCATCTCTAGTCAAAGAAAGGTCTGTTTATGTAAAGCATTGTGAGTAGCTGAGAGGCAAAGTTTTTGCCTCCAGGCACAAGGGTCCTAGCTTTAAATCCCTGCAGGAACCAAACTTGTGGATTTTTTTTCTCTTTATCAATGAACAAACCTGATTGTGGTTTCTTTTTTATTTATTTGCACTATTTGTCTAATTACTAAGGAGTACAGAGGACGGGAGTAGAGTGACAGCACCTGGGGTTTGAACACTCAGTAGCTGCCTGAAGGAAAAAGGGGGATTGGGGGGCTGAAAGGGCCAATAGGTGTGGGGGCCCAGAGACCCTGAGTAAGCTTTTTCCAGGCCCTGGTTTCCGCCATTCCCCTGAGGATTTAGCTGGGTAAACAATGATCAAAAATAAAAAGGAGCACAGCTAAAACAAAAACGTTTTGTCAGGAATTTTGGGGGTTTCAAAAATAATGAGTTTAAAAATTGGTGAAAATGTTTGTTATTTCCCTTTGCAAGCTTCCCACCTCAATTTTACTTTGTGGCAAAACCACTTTAAGGGTATGTTCACACAGCGTATTGGATCTGATTTTGGATATGTTTTTAGATGCGTGTTTGGATCCAACACGCCGTGTGAACATACTCTAAAGAGCTTTACTTTTATTTTTCCAAAATGAGGAGAAATTTTGGAAAAGCAATTAAGCTAATGCAATACAGTTCTCATGTCTGCATCATATGCACAAAGAGGCAGAAACACAACTGCTACACCGCCTGGACAGGTCACATAAGTCATCAAAACTGTTAGGCCATGTCTACATAGCACTGGTCTTTGGTCCGATTTTCGGCGGTTAGGCTATGTTCACACGGCTTATTTTGGGACGCATTTCGCCACGTATTTTGCGGCGTACTGCTCTCTAATACGAGCGAAATGCGCCCCAATCATTACAGTAATCCACAGTTCTCATAGAGAACGCCTCCTCTCCCTGCATATACAATATGATCCTATTGTAGGCGCAGGGAGATAGTTGACGAGTCATTTATTCACGGTGCTTACGCGCCGCGAGTAATGGCAGTCTATGGGGCCAGCGGGCTGCCGGCCCTCCTGCGCTGCGGGAGTACGCACCGATCGGCACAAGCTCCCGAACACTCGGTGTAAGTGCGGGGCGTACTGTACGCCCTGCAATTAGCCGTGTGAACATAGCCTTACAGTATTTAGAATGTACACTGTAACCAGTGCCCCATAGACAGCAATAAAAATCTGCGCTGTCGTCTACACAGCATGGATATTTTTCCAGTCGGTTTTGAAATCCGCTAGATTCATGTTAGATTTTCCAGTCGGAATTATTCTGATTTCATGTCAGATATTGAGAAAAACAAGCATATGCGCCTTTTCATGTACAGTTGAAACCAAAAGTTTCCATACACTGTATAAAAAGACACATCTGCATGTTTTTCTCACTATCTGACATGAAATTAGAATAAACCTTCCCCGTTTTAGGTCAATTAGGAACCAAAATGATTTATATTTGCCAAATGCCAGAATAATGAGAGAGAATTTTTAAGGAATTTTTATTACTTTCTGCAAAGTCAAAAGTTTACATTCACTGGGTTTACTAGAACTTTAAACAATTTGGGACAGCCCATATGATGATGTCATGTCTTTTGGAGCTTCTAATAGGTTTATTGGCAACATCTGAGTTAGAGACACAGCTGTGGATGTATTTTAAATGCACACCAGAAACACACATATCCTGTGGTTGGATGAAAATAAAATTGGACTGTTTGGCCATAATGACCAACATTATGTTTGGAGGAAAAAGGAAGAAGCTGAGAAGCCTAAGAACACCATCCCAACTGTGAAATACGGGGATGGCAGCATCATGTTGTGGGGTTGTTTTGCTGCAGGAGGGACTGGTGCATTTCATATAATAGATGGCATCATGAAGAAAGAAGATTATGTGGCAATACAGAAGCAACATCTCAAGACATCAGCCAGGAAGTTAAAGCTTGGGCGGAAATGGGTCTTCAAATGGACAATAACCCGAAGCATACTGCCAAACTGGTTACAAAGTGGCTTAAAGGGGTTGTCTCGCTACAATGATTGGGTTTTAATTAAAAGATCTTTAAAAAACAAGCAACTTTGCAATATATGTTCATTACAAATGAACATACTTATTTTAAGTTATCCCTGGTAGTAGGAGTGCATCAGCTTCTCAAATCACTATAACACGGACCTTAATTTTTATCTCACTGGCTGCCAGTCCGGTGACCCCATCTCTTCTGAATGCAGGTCGGGAGCACAGAGCCCCCCTTGCACAGTATGCTTCTGTAGGGAAGGGAGGGGGAGGGCTTTGGTTTCTGTGGTGGGATTAACCCCTTTGTGTGCCTGCTCCCTTCCTGCTCTTTTACACAGATTGAGGAGACAGAGGTGAGGATGATCTGTGGTCAGTATGATGTGAAGCAGTGAAGTGTTTTTACTATAATCATGATGTGCCCTTGGGCTTTGACTATACTATAGAACAGATCAGGGGGCATGTGAACGGTTCATATCCCTCCTGCTCTTCTGTATTGGACACATCGTGATTATAGTAAATCACTTCACACTGCCCTGTGTCTGTTCTGACAGGGTTTGTTGTGGTTGCTTGAGATGTCCCGGAGATTTGTATGCTAAGCAGGGGTATAGGAACTTTACTCCCCCCTCCCGCTCTGCTATTAAACATACACAGCTTCACAGACCTCTCCTCCACATCATAGATCAGCCCTCTCCCTGCTGTTCCTGACTTTCTGGTGCAGCTTATTCAGCAGTGAGCAGCAATCTCGGCATCACACACAGGGTTAACTCTGGCAGCAAACCCCCTCCCCCTGCTGTATAGAAGTTACTGCAGTCTAGGAGGAGAGCTGTCTGTGGGGTAGGGGGGGGGGAAGGAGGGGAGAAGAGGCAGCCCAAGAAGCACGCCCCTGAATTCAAAAATCCTTTGCTCCCAGACCCCTGAGGTAGGCTGAAAGCCTGTAGTAAAGAAAAACCCTTTAAGGATAACCAAGTCAATGTTTTGGAGCGGCCATCACAAACCTGTCTCAATCCTATTGAAAATTTATGGGCAAACTAAAAAAGGCAGGTGTGAGCAAGGCGACCTCCCAAAAATGGCTCTTTCCACCAGTTCTGTCAGGAGGAAATGGGCCAAAAATTCCCTACCAACTATTGTGAGAAGCTTGTGGAAGGATCCAAAAATTTACCCAATCATAAGTTTAAGCAATGCTCCAAATACTAATGAAATGGATGGAAACGTTTGACTTTGCAGAAAGTAATAAAAAAGCCTTAAAAAAAATGAACTCTCATTATTCTGGCATTTTTCAAATAGAAATAATTTTGGTTCCTAATTGACCTAAAACGGGGAAGGTTTATTCTGATTTCATAATAATAATAATAATCTTTATTTATATAGCGCCAACATATTTCGCAGCACTTTACAATGTAGAGGGTAAAATTACAGACAAAAGACAGACATTACACAGTGAAAGCTACTTACAGGTGAGACACAAGGTGTGAGGGCCCTGCTCACAAGAGCTTACAATCTAAGAGGGTGCCTGGGGGAAACAAAGGGGGAGAAGTGCTAAATTTACAATGGCCCAGCCATGCTTTATAAATATGGGGAGGTTTACATAAAAATTTGGTGAACCTGCCCCCCTGACTGTACATCTATATACAGATAAGTGCCTGTGAGTGCCCTATGTTGGGAGGAAAAATGTGTGTGATAGAAGGTGGGGGTTACAATTAGTGTTTTATGGTAGGCCTGCCTGAGAGATGTTTTCAGGACACTCTTTAAAAATATGAAGGCTGGGATTGTGCCTGATGGTACGTGGTAGGATTTCCAGAGAATGGGTGCAGCACGTGCAAAAACTTGAAGACGGGCAGGGAGGTTGGATGATTGTAGTCTGAATGTTTTGATGTCCGTAGCTGAGGAAGAGGGCGGAGGGTGGTAGACAGAGATGAGGGAGATGTTTGGGGGGTGCAGCACTGTGGAGAGCTTTATGGGCAGTATATACACGCTATGTACAGGAGACAGTAAGCAGTTTATACACATCCTATGTACAGTACAGGAGCCAGTATATACACCCTATGTACACTATAGGAGACAGTCAGCAGTATATACACATCCTATGTACAGTACAGGAGGCAGCCAGCAGTATATACACATCATGTACAGGAGACAGTCAGCAGTATATACACCCTATGTACAGGAGACAGTCAGCAGTATATACACCCTATGTACAGGAGACAGTCAGCAGTATATACATCCTATATACAGTACAGGAGACAGTCAGCAGTATATACACCCTATGTACAGGAGACAGTCAGCAGTATATACACCCTATGTACAGGAGACAGTCAGCAGTATAAAACACATATTACAGGAACAGTCAGCATAATACACC